>OX375868.1:74977308-75093405 GCA_947359475.1 Heligmosomoides polygyrus bakeri
GTTAAGGTATGGTCACCCTTTTCTTGTAGCAAAATTTCTTTTTAAGCAAAAACGACATTGATAATCTGTCAGCATAATAATAAAATTATTTGATTACTATTACTATATCAAAGTAATAAGGCTTCCACTCTATGACTCATACATAAGCTATTCCCTTAAAAATTATAATTTATACTGAAACCGTTCGCATATCGCGTAATTGCACCAAAAAAGTGATTTCATAATCACGCTTAGTAGCTTGGTATCCTCTTTTATTGAACTGAACTTAAATAAAAAATTAATTTGCAAAGTTATACTGAGGTGCATTCATAACAAAAATACCAGCTACAAGTATGGTTTTTTAAGAGAAATATGAAATTTCATACAAACGCTGCTAGATCAACCCTAACTCCTTACAAGGGAACAAGGTACGACAGAACGACAATAACGAATACTATTGAAAGAATTTCCGTCCTTTAAATAGTAGCAGAACATGTTTTATTTTTGTCGGATGCTTAAGGTAAATGAGTAGGAGGGGGTAATGGTTCAGGGTCCGCAGCGACGAGCTTACCACGACGGCGCCAGGCACCGGTGTCAGTGGTAGAGGGGCTGCTTGCTGATCGTGGCGTCTACTTTTTGGTTCTCTGCCACGCCGAGTTTTTGCACTTTTACCGTATCGTATATCGATAGAGATTTCCATGTCTGAACCTTTTTTTTGAGTTTGCTGTGGTAAGATGTTTCACTACTTATTGCTTGTTTCATGAAGCACCACCAATGCCCCAAATATGCAAAATACGCGGACATATAAAACTTTCACGCCAATCAATGGTTCTCATTGTCAAAGTAAAAAAAATTTTGACGTAGGATCAACATGAAACAACGGGAGGAAGCTAGAAAACTGCGATGTATTAGTGTCGGTATTAGTGTGGGTGAGTGTCACCACAGTGTACTCACAATGTAGGAGGAGACCTCATTATCATGACTTGACCTACCACCTCGATCAATATTGTCGTCTGTTATGCTTACGAAGTCGCGCGGTTACAATAAGCTGCTGCTTACACCACCTCTACAATATCTGCCAAACCTCAGGTGTATCTGCCAAACCTACTGAAAGTGGATCTCAACTGCTGTTCCTTCGAGAGACGGGATGAAGCTGGCGGAAGTAATAGCAAGTGTCCTACAGGATTTGGAACTGCTACAGCTGAAAATCGACGAAATGGGAAGTTGGAAGTAGTGGAAGAAGAGGACCACAAGTTTCAACCAGAAGAGAACTGTGCCGAAGTCACGACGCCACTAACCAGTGAAGGCGCAATCATGTTTTCGGGAAGACGGAGGAAGGTTTGGCTATACTAGAACTGTTATCTTACTCAGGGTTGGCAAGGAGGGAAATGGGACTGTATCGCGATTCGAGGCTTGGGCTGCAGCGGAGTACCGCGGGCAGGAACTGAAACAATCTCGTAGCAGAGAAAGTATTAGATACTGCTTTAGATTTCTCTAAAAAAAGAAACAAATAAAGTAAAATATCACCATCATCAACATCATCATCATAACATATCTTGGCTGCTTCGAAAACCCGATTGGAATGGCATTCCCGGAAGAGCTAGACCTCTGTGATGAGTCAGGATGTGAAGAAACTGTAGCCTTCGTACGCTGCCCGTACTGTGGGCAGCGTTCATAAATGGCGCTAGTTTTTAAGGGAATAGCTTATGTATGAGTCATAGAGTGGAAGTTTTTAAGATTATAGTTTTTAAGGGAATAGCTTATATATGAGTCATAGAGTGGAAATCTTATTACTTTGATATAGTAATTGTAATCAAATAATTTTATTATTATGCTGACAGATTATAAATGTCGTTTTTGCTTAAAAAGAAATTTTGCTACAAGAAAAGGGTGACAATTATTATCAATGACATGTCGCCAACGTCCTCGCTAAGAAAGGACGACTTTCTTGAAGAAATCCGATGGCTGCGACTCGAAGAAATTGGACACCCAAATTTGGACTTCGTCACGGTTTTTGATTTTCTTCTCCGCCAAAGCGTAACGGAAAAAATGGCAGTCTGATGGCGCAGGGTCTGAGCTGTAGGGCGGGTGAGGCAAATGCTTCCGCCCCAACTCCTCAATTTTTTGCAGTCGAGCGTTGTCATGGAGGAATTTCACAGTTGCTGTGTTCACTCCTTGTTGACGCAGTGCTTGGTCTACGCGGCTCAGTTGTTCTTTGTAAAGGTCTGCTGCCGTCTGCTTGGCCTAGATTGAGCTTCTCAGAAGGCACCAGATATCTACTGTTCCACCAAGCACAGAGCATGACTTTTTCCGTAAATGTCAGACTTCGCCGGTCTTCGGAACCTCACCGGGGCTCAACCATTGTCGCTTTCGTGTGGTATTGTCGTAGTGGATCAACTTCTCATCCGACGTCACAATGGAGTCATAGAAACCGCTGTTCTTGGTTTCGCGGACGAAACTTGCAGCGATGGCGACTCGTACTGCTTGCTTGTGTCGCTGAGCTGATGTGCCATAAATTTTCCACACTGATTTGACTTTTCGACTGCATGCAAACGATCGGCAATGGTAGAATTGACACCCAACCTCTGTGCAAGCTCACGTGTAGTTTGTTTTGAATACGACTCGACAACTTCGTTTAATTCCTGGCTATCCACAATTTGATGACGCCGCAGATGGAGTTCGCCTTCAAGGCTCCCATCACCGTCGCAGAAGCGTTGAAACCGTCACTGGCATTGAAGTAATGATGGAACTGCGTTGCCAAGCACTTCAGGCAAGATGCAATGGGATTCTACATTTCTTTGTTGCTTGAAGTTGGACAGCAAGCAAACCCGCACTTGGTACTTTTGTTCGATCATCGTTAATCTTAAAGAATTCTTTAAAAGGACCAACGAATCGGAGCGAAGCTTTGGCGAAAAATGCCTTCGAAAACGCTTGTTAAACACTTAACGTTATATGATCTAAGAAATAACACCAGCAGAGAAATGACAAATCGAAAGCAGGCGACATTTATAATCGAACAACCCAATAGATCCCTTTGAATATGTAGTGGCTCGAATACAGCAAGCTGGAGAGTTTATTAGGTCGACGAATCGAACTGATACTAAGGCAAATCTCGGGTCTTTTATATGCTTCTAGAACATGGGCGGAGTTGCTGTGGTCAAATACCGTACAATCCATATGCAGATCTCCGATATGTCTCACAGTTATAACACCTCTCCCCTAAGATGAATGGTAGGGAGAAAAATTTTGAATCAAATACAACCATTTGTGAAAAACTCATACATTCATCTGAAATTGATAATCACATGTACGATTTGACCATGGGATTCATCTCCAGGCGTTGTAGGTAGTGGATGGCGTTGACGTTGCGAACGTTGTAGTGGTTCGGGTGCACTTGAATCCGATGTTTCGATAGCAGGGGTGGCAGCGTCGATCAAAGTTGTCGTCGGAGTCATTGTGGCTGTCGGAGAGTCGATCGTTGGTACAACTGAAGGCGGTGATACTGCTTCTTCGCGTTTGTACAGCTGTGTCGGATGATCGAACAGGTCTAGAAGTCCATCGTCAGTAGGGATTGCACCACGCGCACGCATTTGGATAGCATGGCGCCGTTGGACGGTTTCATTCACTACGACGTCGTAAATGGTGCTTCCGCTGCAAGCAAGAACTTTTCATTTGTTGCGTCCTTGTTGAAAGTCTCGAACCCAATTCATTTCGTTCGGCTCAAACTCCTTCGGGCGTGCCCCGTGGTGATGGTTGAACTGTTTCTCCATAGCGCTGTTTCGAGTCCTAGGCTGACCTCGTGGAGTGTTGAGGAATGTAAGTGTTGTGCGAATTTGTCTGCCAAGGAAATTTTCGGCTGGTGATTTTCCTTGGGCAGACGAAGGGCACGACGCTAGATAAGTGTGCGACGATAGATAAGTAGGAACTTTTGAAGTGCTTCGGCCGTCGATTCTATGTTTTTGAGTTTTTGGTATCCTTGCTTGAACGTGTCGACGAACCCTTCAGCTTGACCGTTCGATTTCGGGTGGTAGGGAGATGAGTGAACGTGAGCGATTCCATTTTCGACGCGGAAATCGGAAAATTCGGACGAGGCAAACTGAGTCCTGTTGTCGGATGCCAGAGTTTCGGGGTTGTCAAACTGCGCGAAGAGCCGACTGAGCTCACGTATCGTAGCTTTGCTTGTAGTCGATGGCATCTCAACAATTTCGGGAGTAGGAGTCTACAACGACTAGGCACAGCTTTCCGTTGATGGGTCCTACCTAGTTGATGTTCTTCCTTTATTGGTGCTTTGGATGCTTACTGACGCCCAAAACACAAATAAAGGATCGCGGCAGTTGCGGACGAATTCTTCAATTTCCTTGGTGAGTTTTGTCCAATAAATATACGATCTGGCAAGCATCTTCATTCGAGTGGCTCCAGGATGGCCATCATGTAGCAGCTGTAATATGCGACGACGAAGTAGAGGCGTGATTACAATGCGGTGCCCGACAAAAAGGCAGTCGTGCTGGATTGAGAGCAAGTGGCGTAGTGCAGAGCAGCGAATGACCTCGGTAGCAGCTTTTCGGGGCCATGACCTTCCTCCCTTTCATTACTTTCCTTTGTTGTTGGGTCCCTGGCGCTCTCTTCTGCAATGGCTTCCAGCGTTATTGGCAGAACACTAGTAACAGCACGGCAATGTGCTTCGACCTCCAGCGATACTTGGGCGATAACGACATCTTCAGAAGTGGCAGAACTATCGTCGACGAGACGTGATTAGACGTGAGAGTGCGTCAGCTTACCCAAATTCTGTCGTTCTCCTGTGTTCGATTTTGAAATCGTAGCCAAAGAGTATGAGTGACCCGCGGAAGAGTCGATTTGCACTGTAAATGGGTATACCATTTTTGTTTCCAAAAATGGTAATAAACGGTTTATGTTCAGTTAAGAGAGTGAAGTGTCGTCCAAGGAGGTAACGATGGAATTCTCGACGGCGTAGGCGAGCGCGAGCCCTTCTTTCTCGATCTGACCGTACTTTTTCTCGGCATCAGTTAGGCTTCTACAAGTGTGGCAAATTGCCTTTTCAGATCTGTCTGGAAAGCGATGTAGTAATACTGCTCCAATACCATAATCGGAAGCGTCGGCCGCAAAGATCAGCTCCAATTTTGAGTCGTAGTGTGTTAACAGCAGTGGAGAAGCCAAAATTTCCTTTGCTTTCAGAAAGGCTTCTTGACATTCTGTAGTCTAGACGAATGGAGCACTCTTTTTTAGCAAAGCATCCAGAAGGGCGCGAAGCTGTCGCTTGCCCTGGATGAACGCTCCGTAGTAGTTGATCATCCCGAAAAGTGATCGGAGCTGCGTTATGTCCTTTGGTGGTGGCATTTCAGAGATTGCTTGAATCTTGTCTGGGTGCGGTCGTCTTCCTTCTTTGTCGATAACATTGCTGAAATAGCGGATTTAGGACATGAAGAGATGACATTTGTCGATTCGGACTCGGAAACCGTAGCTAAAGTTTCTCTGGAACCGAGCTTCCAAATGGCTGTCGTGTTCCTCTGGCGTGCGGCCTGTCACTATGAGTCGTCCATGTGTACGGCGATACCAGGGAGTCCAGCGATCACGGAGTAGACGATCAGTTGAAAAATGCCGGGGCGAATTTTACTCCGAAAGGTAGATGATTGTAGTGAAATAAGCCACGGTGCGTGAGACCTGCTCTTTGAAATCGTCATTCATTTCCACTTGGAAATGGGCATCAACGAGATCCACCTAAGAAAAGAACTGTCCTCGTTCAGTTTTGTGAATATGTCCTCAATTATAGGCAGTGGATACTGATGTAGAATAAGGGCGTCATTGAGACCTGTGGAGAAATCAGCACAGATTCTTACTGTGCTATCGCTTTTCTTGACAACGACGATTGGAGCAGCCCAATTACAGGGTGCGTAAAAAGTATTGACGCACCTACTTTTTGTTTCAGCTCCAGCTTTCTGTTTCTACCCCTCTAGGTTTTTATGTGTTATTTTTGTTGTCTGTATTGTGCTCAAAAAAACACTCACGAAAAAACTGAAGAAACATGATCGTCA
The DNA here is from genome assembly GCA_947359475.1 of Heligmosomoides polygyrus bakeri. Taxonomy (NCBI): domain Eukaryota; kingdom Metazoa; phylum Nematoda; class Chromadorea; order Rhabditida; family Heligmosomidae; genus Heligmosomoides; species Heligmosomoides polygyrus. The sequence continues at coordinate 74,983,338 of OX375868.1, forward strand.
CCGTTACGGTGGCCCTTTTTTGTCTGTTACCCAGACAGCTGAATACTTCCTTAACAAGAGAATTTGGCGCTGTTCGAAACGGTTGGTGAGGAAAGAGGTCAGCAATCCAAACGTCAGCCACGGCTCTGTTAGAACAGATGATGATTACAAGATGTTCAAGCACGATAACGTTCAAATCAAAAATTGTCAACCTCTGTCCCATAACGGCAAACAGATAAGGTGTGAACAGCTTCTCAGGCGAGCACAGCTTAAAGGTGAATCCGCTGGATTACTCTTTCTAGGTGATTTTGAAGAATGTGGTCTGTGCTACTTTCAACAGAAGTGACCAGTCGCAGAAGGCTACCCTGTTCGAAGCACGGAACAAAATGCAAGCGAATACTTGCGGCGCGTGCTCATGAATTTTTCCGCCGTTTTCGCTCCTGTATTCACAGTAAAGGAGCCGATGTCAATTACGACTTATTCTGTCGTGTTTGCAAGATCATTTTCCATATTTCTGAAATGAATATTTTAAAACTTACTGCGCAATACTATTTCCACAACCGCCATTTACTGCGTCAATACTTTTTACGCACCCTGTAGAATGCTCGACGGCGACTAGGACTTCAGCCATGCCTGCTTGTCGACCTTGCGTCGTCCAGGCTTCGTAATGCCGAACTCCAACTGTGCAGCTTGAAGAATCGCGTCGGTCGCCTTCTTCCAAGTTTCATCGACAGTCCTACCTGTCGGCAACCGCACGCGAGAAATCACAGCTGCTTCGTTTTCTTTCAATCGCCACCACTTGATTCTTGGTGCACTGCATTGCTCGACCTGCTTCAGCTCCGGAGGGCGATAGTGCAGATCAGCGGTCGATGCTGTGGGGCGACCGTCCCATTTTGCACGACCTTCGGTCTGCGAAAGACTTCGGTTCCGACAAGGACAAAGTCTATCTGAGTCCTGGTGCTCCCGCTATAGAACCAGATGAGGTGGGAATCGCGTTCACGAAGTACATTGTTCACTATTGTGAGTTTATGCGAATAGTGAGCGTATCCGCATACTCGCGGATACGCTCACTATTTGCGTTACGCGACCCGTAATCGAATCCACCATGACAGCTGCACCAGTCTTTCATGTCGCCGACGTGCTCATTAGATCACCAGCAGCTACAATGAGATCTTTCGACGGTACCTCTGCTGTCTTCCAATCAAGCAGGCTCAAAAAAACCTTTCCCTGGCTTGATCAGAGCAGCCAGACTGCGGAGCATACGCAGTGAAGGAAGGATAGCGTCGCTCCTTATCCCTGAACATCCACATAGAACGGCCTTGAAGCCACGTCTTATGTCCGCTGACTTGCAACAGGACCTCGCTTCTCCTGCACCGCGCAGAAACAACGCTTCCTCGCTCCAGTGCTTCTACCAACTTGCACGAGCACCCATCGACATACCCACATTCAGCGTTGTCACGCGGTTCCTGCTTACGTTGCGGGACTTTCGGACTAGCTCAGTGGCCTCCGATGCCGTCCTCGCATCAGGGACCCTCGCATACCTTCCACACTCGCCGTGGTCTGCGAGTGCGCCTCGGCTCCCAAGGACGCCGTAGCACAGCAACGATAAACATGAGCCATCAACACCATGTGATATGACATTGTTCTTATACCGCCCTGTCATAACAGCCGCCTGCAATCGAGTGTCCGTGTTTAGCTTAGCTCACAGAGCTAGCAGTTTCTAGTATCAAATAGAGAAGCGGACATCACCATCGCCTATTCTGCAGTTCACAACGAGGCACAATCAGCAAAATATCACATGTACGGGTTAAGCAGTCATTACCGGATTTCTTGTTTAAATCCAGTTTAGTTCTAAACTTTTTCGTGCTAGGATAGCTTTAGTTATCAACACAGCTTCTCCTCATAAACGTTGCCGCAACGCGCATTACTTCTACTCTTACAATCTTCTATAATGATCAGCAACAACAGCATTTCTTTTGACTTACCTTGTATATGAATACTACGATAACAATGTACACAATAAATGTTAAGGCTACACATAGTATAGACACGACAAATTCGAGCTGCGACATAAACTCGCTCCATGAGTCTGTCCCGTAAGACCATGATGCTCTAGATATACAGGCTGAGAGGAACTTTTCTATGAACGCATCAACGACGACCACCACACTTGTAATTACCCTAGTGCAAACCTGTCTCTGTGATAGGTGACTTCGGCTCCAGTCACAAGACAAATCCAGAAGACGAAGCAATACAAGAAGCAGCAACCTAGGGCAGCCTGACAGATCGTTATTGATAGTGCTATGCTCTACTCCATATGAAATCGCAGTTCAGTCTTACCTTCATTATCCTATAAAATTTATCGACCGTGCTAGTTTGACTTCGAACAATATGGAAACGATGAACAGCATTGAGGAGAGAGATCGGAAACAAGCCAACCCACGCAGAATTCAAAGTGGCGCCAATGATCTGAAATGCTGAGTAAAGAATGTGCGTCATTTGCGATAAACTAGCAATTTAGTAAGGGTCTTTTGCTGGCATCATATGAAGAAGAGGCAAAGTTTTGCTTCCTATATTTAATAAATAATTCTAGAATTCATAAAAAGGCAGTATGGGGCCGACAATTGCTCAGCTCCAAACATCATGAATCGCAGACTGATTAGTTTGAGTTTTGGTGTATTCTCCAAAAGGTCTAGTCAACATCACAGCGTACCTTATCAGAGGGCGAAACAAAATCCACTTCAAATTTGTTCAATTCAATTTTTCAATTAAGATTATTTTTGTGAGGATGAGTAGAAGGATAATTCCACATTGTTCCGGCGAAAACTCAGTTATAAAAGCCCAATTTGTTCTGCTCGTCGCCAGTTTTTTCTTACGGTTTTTGCCTCTCGTTCGACTTTAGTGTGCACATCTTTCAAAATAAGATTTTGTTAATAAATCCTTGTTAATATCCAATTGTTAATATGTCCTCTGACTCTTCCGATCTTGGAGACCTGGATCAAATTCCAGCTGAAACGCAATTTTCTGGATACCTCATTGTCCTTTGGAACCTTTGTCGTTCAGAAAAAGTCGAATTTTCGCATGATCCAATATAATCGGTTTTCCAAAATATCGTATAATAAATAAATAATCTAATCTATAATAAATTGAATAATCGAACGTCACTTAATTTGGAAATGTCAACAATTGTCCAGTGAGCGAAAACTATTCCTATTTGAAGATGTACAATTTCGAATGGTCGAATATTATTCGGTCTTGGAAATGTCGAATTTTCAAGTAGTCAAATAGCAATCGTTTTTCATGTCGAGTTTCGATTGGCGAATATTAAGAATTTTCTGTTAATGGACTAATATTCGTTTTTAAAACGACCAATTTCGAGTCGTCCAATATTATTCGGATTTCCAATTATCGAGCAATCGAACTTTTGAGCAATTATTTAGAAACATAGCATAAAAGCTCCCGGTTACCCAGTTTTTTAAGAGAAGGATAGTAAAAGCTGCTCTTCCCTAGTAGCACAGCTGTGTTTAGCAAAGAGCGGAAAGGTAAAGAGTGAAGTGCATACACGCGCCGAACACTATTGGCAAATTTGCAAATTGTTTTCATACTTTCCCTCAGTTCCATTTAAATTAACAATTAACGACTGGAGTGGCTACAGGATTTTCTTCAGCCGTTTTCAAAGCTCGTTCTGCGGCCGTCACAATGTCGCAATTTTCATAAGCCGCATGCATAATCCACAGCGGCAGTGCGGCTGCCACGCTGAGATATATGTTATACGTCGCCAACGCTGTCGGCGGGTGCTACGCACTGCATAGCACCCGCCCAGCACACCAGTGCGTAGCAGACCGCGTAAGGCCTTGTTTAGGCCTTGTTTAGTGTGCACGCGACGCAATGTGTGCGTAGTGAAATTGATCGAGCGACGCGAGTGACTAATTCGGCCACTACACATTGCATCGCGTCGTGCGTCGCGCGCACACTAAACAAGGCCTAACACTGTCGCCGATCGCCTCGTCCACCGAAGCATAACATACCAGTGCTCCGACACGCCTGTCGGCGTGTCTCGCACTTGCGCGCTTCGCTCGACCTTAGAGAGTCACTAAGCCAAGATCACTCACTTCAAGCAGCTGCTCTGCTTGTGCAGCCTTCTCGTCACCTTAGCAGTAAAAAGAGGTATTTGAAAATCTTAATAATTTCGAACCTTGGTTTACCTTCTTTAAGATCAGGTGAGTAGTTCTTCGATATGAAGCCGTCGAGCTCTCCCTCCCTCCATCCTCAACATCTCTTCAACGTCGGCACTATCTTCAGACAGTTCAGAAACGTAATTTATTTGCGTTAATCAGTGCTTTCGTCCTCAGACTGTTGTGGAGCACTCCTTCGGCCATAGTACCCGCATGTCTCCCACCCCCTCCCCACCTCGATCGGTTAAATCTGGAAGAAAACCACCGGCGTGTCCCACCCCCCCCCATCTCCACCCCGATCGGTTAAATCTGGGAGAAAACCACCGGCGTGTCTCCCACCCCCACCCCCCTCCTCTCCACCCTGATCGGTTAAATCTGGGAGAAAACCACCGATCAGGACCTCGAAGACCCCCAGGGGGCTGAAGTTTCGTGCCACTTGAACGACACCCACAGAAAACCGATAATATTGACCGATATCGATTGGTCGACTTCCGAATCGTGTTCAGCGACCTCGATTAGCCTAGCGCTGAAGTTTCGTGCCGCTTGAACGACATCCGCAAAAAATCGATAATATCGATCGATATCGATTGTTTCCCCTGCTGTGAAGGCCTTCCGTCGATGATAATCTAAATGCCCAGGCACGGTTGCCGACGTCTTCGGCACGTCTACGGATCACCATGCACGGTCGCCGACGTGTTCGGCACGTCTACCGAGTCGCCAGGCACGGTCGCCGACATGTTCTGCTCGTCTACTGAGTCGCCAGGCGCGTAGAAGCCGTCAGGGTATTTTCCGCTAATTTCTTGCCTTAATTTGTGCCCGTAATTTCCCCTATTTTATGACTCATCGCCGATCGATAGAGTGACTTATCGCTTAGCGGAATATTATATAGTATGGTAGTATGATGAGGCAAAATAACGCAAATGCGCCACACAGCAGAGCTGGGAAGGAACAATGAGGTATGACCCACAGACGCGTCTTGCGAAACCTCGTTATATGGATGTTCCTTGGTCTTGGCATATAGCCAAAAACAATAGAGGCGTCTTTCGAGACCTCGTCATATGGGTGCCACCACCCGTCTGGCAGTGAGACGTCGATGGTAAACAACATTATTGGACAATTTGCAAATATCCCTCAAACTTACAGAAAGAAGTACACAAAGTCCAAGGGGCTAACTTCGGACCAAAAACCCTTCCTCTTTTATACATAGGGCGATTTGGTGGTCACTCATTACTCCCCTTAGTAGAACTCGTCCCCATTACTACTGGTCCCCCTCAATGATCTTCCTTAGCAGACGACATGTTCGGCACGTCTTCTGAACCCCCAGGGACGTCGGACAACGTCTTCGGCACGCCTTCTGAATCCCCAGGCACGTGGGCGACATGTTCGGCACGTCTTCTGTAATTTGTTCAATATCGGTTGATGGCAATCGACACTTCAAAACCGAACTTCATAATCGTGTTCAGCGACCTCTATTACCCCTAGGGCTGAAGTTTCGAAACGCTTAGACGACATTTATAAATAATCGATACTTTGATCGATATCGATCGATGGTGATCGACACTTCAAAACCGAACTTCATAATCGTGTTCAGCGACCTCGATTACCCCCAGGGCTGAAGTTGGCGACGTGTTCGGCACGTCTACGGCTCGCCATGCACAGTCGCGGACGGGTTCAACACGTCTACTGCATCGCCTGGCACGGTTGCCGACGTGTTCGGCACGTCTACCGGGTCGCCAGGCACGTTTGGCGACGTGTTCAGCTCGTCTACTGAGTCGCCAGGCACGTAGAAAGCGTCTTGGTATTTTCCGTTATTTTCTTGCCTTAATTTCCAGTAATCTCCTCGTAATTTCCCTTATTTTATGACTCATCGCGTCGATCGATAGTGTGACTCATCGCTTAGCGGATTATTATAGAGTATGATACCTGGGCGTGGAAGGGCGCACACTTCCACTGCCGCAATTCTGTCGGCGGCGGGCAGAAATTAAGACCCTGGCACACTCGGCAGCAGCTGCAAACGCTTAAGCCGCATGCACACTTTGCAGCGGGCAGCGGGCAGTGGAATGTGGGCGGAGCTGGTCTCGCACACGTGCGGCCGCGGCACTGTTGAACTGCGCCGCGGCCGCACGCAGCGACAGTGAGGAACGCCCGGGTCATTCCTCGCTGCCACTGTCGCTGCGGCCGCTGCCGGCAGCACTGCGGCAGCGAAGTATGCTCACCCCCTCGCTGCGGGCTCCGCTGCCGCAGTGTGACTCCGCCCCTCCGCGCTATGCTTCAGCGTGCTGCCGCAGCGGAGTGTGCACGCGGCTTTAAGCGTAGGGCAGTGGCACCAATTCCGAATCGATGCTGCATTTGCTGTAACTGCCGCTGCTGCCAGTGTCCCAGTGTGCTTTACTCCAACGACGCACGAACACCGCAAGATGCTGCGCAAGGAGCGAGACAAGATTGGACGCGCTTTCCATATCTATTATAGCACTGGCGACGATGTGCACAGCAGATTGTGCCCTAGGAGACGATCGCCCCACAGCGTCGACTGCTGATCCACACCGTAAGGATCGTCCCTCCGAGGCCAGGAACAGAACGAGTGATGCGGTGCAGCAGGAGTGTCAAGTGTTCGCATGAAAAAGATCGAAGCAGCTGTGATTTCTCACGTACGGCTACCGCGATGGCATGACTACTTTAAGAACATTTCCACTATGGAGTTCTCATACGACCATCCTCATTGCATCTGTCTACGGCTCCGTTCACAAGATAGTGGAAGCAAAAAAGATGAAGCGCGGCACGGCGACAGGCCCCGATGATCTAGCAGCCTATTTATGAAAATCGAAGCTCTGGTATCCTGTTTGGCTTGGCGACGTTATTCAACCAGGTAGTAAAGGAAAGTACCCGACTGTTGGCGCAAGGGGGCGATACCGATTTGCTAGAAAGAGTTAGTCCTGCAGAGTGCTCCAATTACCGTGCCTTCGTACAGCTTGAAGATCTTCGAATGAATTCTTTATAGTCAAATTCGTGAAAACGTCAAGCTCTTCGATAACCGGTGCGGCTTTGTATCTATTTATGGGATAATTGATGCAATACACGCCGCCTGCGTTCTATTGGAGAAGCATTGCAAGAAACGAAAGCCGGTGCATATAGCCTTTCTCGACTTGGAGAAGGCCTTCGATCGCGAATGGTGTGAGGTTATACTTTACTCCTTGCGACAACTCAGCGCACTTGAGGAACTTGCAGAGTGGGTGCGGATGCTGTACTCTTGTACAAAGAGTAGAGCGGTTTTGGGTGAATTACAGCTGTGAATCTCTCTGTGCGTGATTTTGTGTAGCATCACGTGAAACAATTCAAGAGTGCTTTTTTTCAAACGGAAACGAAGATTCAAATGATCCTAAGAATGCTGCATTTAAGAAGCCAGATTTTGAGTGTATTCATCTGAGGTGTTCTCTCAGCAAAAATTTTCTTCTTGCTTTCGCAAATTTCTGGGAAATTAAGTGCGGAAATAACGCATACTTCAAAGGAAGTCCACAGTTCTAATTAAAGTGGAGGTCATTTTCCGCAAACCCTGTAAAGAGATATTGCGCGGAATGGGAAAATCGTTACGGTGCTTACCTTACAGAGGTACGGTGCTTTGATGATTATCCCCTCCCATAACGTCGCAACTCCGCCGAATATGTGACAGCAGAGTTGAATGCAATCAAGTATGCCAATGTAGAGCATCATGCGGTAGACCTGTAGATGGCGAAATTGACAGTCCGTCCCTAGTACCTGCAATCAACATTGTAAAAGATCAGTGCGATAGAAAAGTGTGATATACCGAGAATCTCAACCATATATTAGGTTGGAAAAAATACCTTTTCATTTTTTTTCAAAGATTTAATACTTCACAACTACAAACTCAAATCACTTGAGATAATCTCCATTGTGTTGCACTGCAATTTTCCAGAGACTGGGTAATTTCCTATATCGTTTCGCGTAAAAGACTGCGGTTCTTGAGTCGAACCTTTGCTGAACCCTTTTGAGGTCTTTTCTCTCCAATTTCTTGCTTGAGAGCACGGAAGAGATGGTAGTCGGTAGGGGCGAGGTCAGGGCTATACGGTGGATGTGGCATTACCTCCTAGCCTAGCTCCTTTATTGTTTTTCTTGTGAATCTTGCAACATCTGGTTGCATTGTCATGCAGGATCATCACCTTTGACTTCTAAGGCATCTTTTCTTGGAGAGCTGCGGCGACTTTGTGGAGTTGGCCACTGTATTTGGGAGTATACTGCTTTTCAAGACACTTATAAATGTCTCTCCACTTCTGAGAGTTTCCCAGTAAATCACTCCTCCGATATCCCACGGAACACTCAAGAGAATCTTTTTTCCGTGAACATTAGGCTTGAGGTCGGGCTTAGGGTTCTCTCCTTTTTGTACCCATTGTCTTTTTCTTCGGAAGTTGGCATACAGAACCCAGGACTCATCGCCTATCATAGTCCGCGGCAGGAACGAGTTTCTTTCATATCTGGACAGAAGAGAACCAGAGATAGAGAGCCGTTGACCTTTCTGAGTGTCTGACAGGGCATGTGGAATACAAGCTCCAAATTTCCATGCAAAGCCAAAGACCTTCAGATGGATTCTCACTATATTATGAGACATTTTGAGTTTCTCTGCCAGTTGACGTGTCGTCTGTCTACTATCGGTACGAAGAAGATGGAGTAGTTCAGTGTCGTCCAATTCAGTTGGCCTTCCTGACTTTGCTTTGTCCTCCAGTGAATAATCTCCCTTTAAAAACTTTCCGAACCATTCATAACAGGAACCGATGAGTAACAGATCCCAAGCGATATATATATATATTTATATTTATATATATATATATCGTTAATTTGGTCGGCTGCCTGACGAGCTGTAGATCTTTTAATGAATTCATGAAGAATGGTGTGCCCAAAACGGCCATGAGGTAGATCTGACATTAAATCCGGAAGAATGGATAGATAACGAAATACAAGATAGGTCTTGACCTACGTCCGCATGCCAACGGTAGACAACTGTAATAGGATTACGAAACCAGCAATCAATATTGGCTAGGGCGTTTACAAGGAGAACGGTAAAAAAATTTCGAAGGGTGAAGAGACTTTTTCCAATCTAATATAAGGACGGCGACTTCCAGCATAGCGGCTCTTTTTTCATGCTGTTGCTCCTCATGTTTCCCACCACTATCCTTGGCCTCTCCTCGATCGCCCGATGTCTCCTTCACCGGCCCGACAGAAGAATTCCGGTCTCTTATTTTGTCAGCTATACTATTATAACCACTTCATGTGCCACCTCATCGCGATGAAGGTGTGAACATCACTTAGTGATGGCTAACGGCACAAATGGTCATGCAGTACACGATGCTTTGTCGTGTATGGGCGGCTCTCATGTATCCCTGGTCAGGAAGATGTGAGTAACCAGACCACCGCCACGGCTCAAACAACTAAACCCGCGCCCCAGTCCTCCGTGTGCGAAGGTGGATTTCTGCGACGTCGGTTGCATCCACTTCCGGCGAGGGTCCATCTAATCTCGGAGTTATACTATCAGGACGTCATTGGAATCGGACTACCGGAAACTCCCTTCCACCACGACACGAAACTGCCTATTCGTCTGCACTTATAAGTGTCGTACGATCGCATCTGAGCAGGATCTTCGGACACTGCTTTACAGAAGCCGCAACATCAAATACGACGTTATCGCGCTGTAGAAAACGGAAGACAGAACGGAAACCATAGGAAGGACCGACCACAACGAGCTTCTCATTATCGGAGCAAAGGTGGACAGAAAGAATATTGGCGGAGTTGGATTTCTCGTCAATTCGACAGTGTACCACCTAGTAGACTTTTACAGGATCATCAGTCGAGTAGCTGTTCTTCGTCTGGAAACCAAATATCAATCAACCATCTCCATCATAAATGGATATGCTCCAACATCTGCGGCCACAGGCGAAGAAAAGGAGGAATTCTACAAGCTATTCGAAAGGACTGTCAACGACGAGAAGAGCTACTACAAAGTTGTCGTTGGGGACTTTAACGCTACCGTCGGTACGAATGATCACGACAAATGGAGGTTAGGAACACATGGAACTTCCTCAAGGAATGAAAACGGAGAGCGCCTGATAGACTTCCTCTCCGCGTGCCGTCTCTACCATTGAAATTCTATGTTTAAGAAACCTTTAAACCGACGATGGACCTGGGAAAGCCCACATGGAGAAACACGTTCGGAGATCGACCATGTTCTTAAAAACAGACGCTGGAGTCTGTTCGACGTCTCCGTGCTGCCTTCATTTGACACCGGCTCGGATCACCGTCTTGTCCGTGCGAAGCTGACTCTCAAAAAGAGGATGTTCAAGCGTGATACTCATAAACCGGCACCGGTGAGGATCCCACATTCAAGTCTGAGGAGTTGGAATATGCAATAAAGTCGTATGATTAGAATCTACTTGAAGATTCCATTGGAAGACTACGACCTTCTCTCCAAAGGACTATTGAAATGTGCTAGCAGCTCTCGCGAAGCCATATCACCGTCTGCTTGAAGACTCAACGCACATGCAATTAAACTCTTGGAGCAAAGAAGAGCTGTTAAAGTGGACTCTAATGCTTCACATCTAAAAAAAGTCACCATTCCGAAGGCTTGTCGAATTGCAGTGAAGGAGTCCATTCAATCCTACAAAAGATTGAAGCTGTTAGAAGCCGCTGGGAAAGGTTCAAGCATAAAGCGCTGCAAACGAGATCTCTGCGACCAGAAGGCAATAATGTCAGCCCTTGTGGATAAGGATGGAACAACGCAAACGTCTCGAAGAGCGATGGAGGCCATCGTTCAAGAATTCTACACAGATCTGTTCCGTACTTCCATCACAGTCCCGAAATGCTTGATGCCACCAGCTGAGGAAGTACCTCCCATTCTGGAATCAGAAGTTGCTCATGCCATTAGAAGGATGAAGCCAGGCACTGCTCCCGAACCGGACGGCATTTCTGCTGACCTCCTTCGTGCGAGTGGCAGTGCCTTCTGCCCACTTCTTGCCAGCACTTCAGCCACTACCTCCGACTTGGTAGGATTCCAGACTCATGGAAGGAGTCGAAAACAGTCCTTCAAAAAAAGTCAGCAGAAGGATATCAACAACTATCGACCCATTAGTCTTCTCTCGGTTGTCTACAAGATCTTCACGAAGATACTTCTTAACCGTATGAAGCGTTGCTTGGATGAGTATCAGCCAGTGTAGCAAGCAGGGTTTCGCAAGGATTTTTCCTGCATGGACCATATTCAGACTGTTTCACAACTCATCGAAAGGAGCCGCGAATACCACATCCCACTTGTCCTTGTGGATTATCGAAAAGCGTTCGACTCTGTGAAAATCAACGCCATTCTGAACGCGCTTGTGCATGCTGGTATACCATCGCCCTACATCCGACTTCTCGACGAATGCTTCTCGAACACATCGACCACCATCCAGCTGTTCGATCGAAAGCTTAAGATTCCTATCGGGAGAAGAGTACGGCAGGGAGATATGATTTCTCCTAAGCTATTCAGAGCGGCACTCCTGGATGCCATGAAGGACTTGAACTGGGACGATAAAGGCTACCTTGTCGACGGTAAACGGATCAGCAACCTTCGCTTCGCCGACGATATTGTTCTCATTTCTACCAGCACGGCAGAAGTCGAGGAAGTGCTGAACAAGCTCAATGTGGCAGATATGAAGATTGGATTGGTCATGAATATGTCCAAAACGCAATTTATGGTCAACCAGTGGTGTGACACGGGACTCTTAAGGTTAAATGGAATCGCTCTACAACAGGTCGACTCCCACGTAACATGGATAACGACCTCGCTCCTGAAATCGCCCGCAGGAGACGCGCAGCATGGGCAGCCTTCAGTTCGATTCGTGAAGTTACCGATCAGGTCAAGGATGCCGGCCTCATGGCCTCGATATTCAACGCCTCTGTACTGCCTGCGATGTGTTACGCGACGGAAATCTAGCCCGACAAAAAGACAATCGCCAGAGCAATGCAAACGGCGTATCGTGCACTGGAGAGATGTCTTCTGAGGACAAGTCTTCGTCAGCAATGGCAAGAAGGCCTACGAAGCTAGTAGCTACGGGGGAAGTCGCAATTAGCAGACGCGCTGTAGTACATGAGGAAGTCCAAATATCACTGTCCAATATCGTCCAAATATCAAAGACACCTGCTTCGACGAAAGGACGATAGGTGGAGTCTCTGTGTCACAGAATGGCTCCCGAGAGACCATAAGAGACCACTAGGATGACCGCCAACGCGATGGGCAGACTTATTCTCAAGATCTTTCAGAGAGCGGAGTCTGCCTCACTGGATGCAAGCAGCCAGAGATCGAGCGGTCTGGAAGAGTTGTGGTCTCCGTTGAGAAGACCTCCAGGCGACAAAAGGACCACCAAAGTATCAAAGTAAGTAAGTACTATTATAATATCGACCTTGTTTATGTCGTCTTGATTGTGATAACACATCTTTCATATAAGAGCGTGTTTCGTAATCTGCAAGCCGTATTAGGTCGTAATTGAGTTGATCCCTAATGAATTACTTAACTATACTGCATTTCATTCAGCTGTTGCCTGAAAGTGTTTCTCACAAAATCCTTCACTTAACGGTCCTAACAAAGTTCGATTTTCGGACGAAAGGGCTCGAAATAGAATATGTAGAGATACAAGATAGAGAAGACATTAAAAATTCTCCTACTGTAAGGAGTATGCCCGCTCACATGAGATGAGAGCTGTGCAAAACATAAAACATTAGCTCTTCACATGACCATGCCCGAAATGCTGTAAAAGTGAAGAACTGAATAAAGTGTAGAAATCGATGGAACGTTTGGCAGTGTGTAATGGGAACACAGCAACAAAATAAAGAAATAAGGGAGGTCTTAAGTAGGCGAGTACTATGAAGAATGGCACGAATACCTAGAAACTTTGGAGGAGAACTATGACTTAATAAGATCTTGTAATAAGTTAAATGTTGATGCGTTACAGCTCGATCAAGCTGTAAAAAAAGTTTAAAACTAGTGTCGGAAGAAACATCCACGAACTCCAAGGAACGAAACGTTTAACAACTTAATGGTTTGTGACGGGAAACAGACAATACAGAAAAGAATTTGCATTGCCGATTCAATAGCGCTCAAGGTGGAAGTCCTTGATTGCAAAGCGAACGAGCACAGCTGCAGCAGCTGTGTAGAAGATTCGGAAAGAGAGACATACAGCACAAGTCAGGGTTGAAGCATGGATCTTCTGCCGTTATCTGCGATTCTTATCGCGTACTAACCCAGAAAGGTTGAAAGAGGAGGCGAATGAAGAATCTAGCGAATTCAGTCAAGCATATCGTTGAAAATATAGTAGTGAAATATACGACGAAAACTGCGTTATTGAAACATTTCCTAATTCAATTGGGAGGTAGCGTTAAGTACGCGATAAACGGCCTACCGATCAGCATAGCCTGTAAAGGATTTGATGTCGTTGTAAGGGAAATGGAACACCAATTGTAAAGCGATTCAGTGACATGCAAAACAAGGGCACTCACAGAATTGAGAACGCTGCGGATCAAGGCACGTGAAGTGTGTAGTCACTAGATGGCCGCCTATTACGTTGGCAAACCATAGAAAATAGGTGGTACTCGTAAGACTATTTTCCGCACAGTGGCTTGTTGTTTTTCTGCGATTATTGCCCCTCCTCTCCGTCGACCTTCATCCTCGAAGCTTTCTCCGCAGACCCGCCATGCGGTCTCTTATTTTGTAATATAGGCAGGCTACTGTCGACCATATTCGTGTCGTTTTATTTTTTTGTGAGTAACATTTAAAAGCTTAGGTTGTGTAGTGTGCAAATCGGTATTATGTCGTGGTTGAGTTGCGCATTTAACTTGATTACACTACCTACTAGTAGAGGATAGGGTGCATTGATTGCTCGTATTCAAGTCGCTCAGTCTTAATGTGTATTAAAATGTCTAGACGCATTTCAGGTTTCCATTTCGTTAAAATTTCGGCTGATACATGAGCCTTCATTTACTCACAATTACATAGAACGCCCAATAATGACTATTTGCAAGCAAGGGAGAGCGTTTAAGGCACTGCATGAACACAATGTAGGATCTAGATCCTACAGATAGCGAATAAGTTTTATCTTAGGCTGTAGCAAATTAATCGCCGAAATGGACCGCTTGCTTCGAGCTGCTAGACTGCAGCTTAAACACAACATTATTAATCGAAGTAAACATCGACAGAATTCAAAAAATTTTGCCATTGCCAACACACAGGTAATGAATCTAATTCTTTACATTAGAAACTGAAATCGCAGAAGTTAACGAAACCAAATACGGCACATTCAACATCGGCCGAATCAATGAATTGTTTCTGAGGCAGATGAGAGTCGAGAATATGGAAAAAGTCATAAAAAGTGGGAAAACAGTCGGAAGAATGTGGTGGGTGAGGGAAAACTTCGACAGCTAAATGGGTCAATTTTCTTCGAGTGATTTGTGAGGTGTGTGCCCTTGCGTTGTCCTTCAACAGGAGCGGTACCCTTCTACTCACCTCTGCCGGCCACAATTTTTGTAAAACCTCTCATACCTCTAAAGCACAGCAGTAAGATTATGCTGTGACGGCATGACCAGGTTGCAAAAAGTTGTAATGGATTACACCTTTACAACACCATCACAAAGTAAGCATAACTTTTTTAGGGTAAAATTCGGGTTTAGGAAAGGATGTTGGAGGAGCATCCTTATCTACTCAGACGAATACTCGCTTCTTGTTATCGCCAAGCATCCATTTTCATCCACAGTTATATTACGGCTTATAAAAGCTTATTTTTTGAAGCGAACTAGCAGGTTGGAGCAAGTTTCGAAACGCCCACGAGGCACCCACTTCGAGATCTTCTTCAACTTGTCGATTTCTCGCCAAATTTCTAGCTCCCCTACTCTGATGTACGCCAAGGTCCTCTGCTAACGCACATGTACTCGGCTCCGGATTCGCTTAGACGGCTCTCCTCAAAACTTCATCGTCAAGCAACGACCTGCGTTTTTCTTCGATATTAAAATCACCAGAAACGAATTTTTCGAAGCAGAGCTTCTGCGAACAGTTCGTCCTCAAGGTCAGTTTATCCCAAAAGCGCTGCTAAAGTTACGACTCTGCCCAATTTGAATTCGTATGCATTAAGGTAAAAACAGCAAGTATAAAATGAAAAGGAACTAAGGTTATGTAACTAATATGCTCGTTTCGTCCCTAACCCTCAGACGAGCACAATAAATAAATATGCATGATGACTCGATAGTCGCATCGGTTCATGATTATACGGAACCCTGGAAAAGACCGACTAGAAAAAATAGAGCGGCATCCACATATGCCTTCTGAAGTACAAGAAAACGTCTACCGAACGGTCTGTGCGGCCTTCCCTGAGACGGGGCGGTTTAGGGTAGAAAAATTATTTATTTATACATACCTCGAAAAGGAGAATAATTTTGTGGCAGCCTAATAGAAAACGAGCGTTTAATGTGCTTCCACAACAGTTTGTTGAAGATGAATTCCACAGCATTTTTTTTTCAAAATGTTGAGGCAACTAGAGAGATACTATAGCGTCCGTACATCCGTAAATAAGTCATCTTTAGAGACATGGTATAAACGGTTGAAAGCGAACAAGAGGGATCGGAAAGCATATTTTAAAGTATTTTTTGTGAATTTTCCGCACTTGCACCAGGTACTAGGTTTGCAAGAACATAAAATCTACACCAATGGAAAGCTGTAATATAGTTCAAAAACTATGAATCCGGGAACGAGTAGTAGAGGCGATCATTATTTCGCATACTACAAAACGTGATTTATTTATTTATTTATTCAATACGGACGCGATAAGCGCGGCCGCTAGATACACAGACACACCAATAGAACAGTATAACCGAAACGCAACATCGAAAACATACTCAGGGAAAAACCGAAAAAGAACATAGCAACAAATCAAATGAAATGATGTCAGATCTGTAATCAAAATTAGCACAACACAGCTTACTTAACGAGCAACGAGTGAAAATGACACCTCAGTCCTAAACCTCATAACTCAACAACGATTTTTGAACTAACCGCCTAAGCTGCCCAGAGAAAAGGAGGATTGCATGCATTTCGTCACCCTAAGATAAGCTTGCTGCCCTGTGAGGGAAGAGGCTTACCTTAAACCTGCTCCTGGAGAATCCTGCGGAACCAAACCCCTGGCCTCCCTCGCACGAGTCAAACCTCTATCCACCTGCGCTCCCAGCCAGTGGCTGCAGAGGCATCGCGGGCGTACGAGACCCACAAACGCGTGTTGTGCCGCATCCCATTGTGACCCTCTACTCCTTGGGTTTAACGACTTGGCAAAAAATAAACACATTTTGATACTAATTGAGGGGTGAGGATTCTCCCTATATGGCTCGCTCCCCCCGTTCAGACATACGCTTCAGACCCCTCCCTTGTTAGTCCTGACATCGTGGGTAAATCGGAACTGTGAAGGCCAGCTCGATGTTGTGAGAACCGGCTGAACTTGAGGAGTCATCTTTCGAACGCTCGGTGAGTAGTACCAAGGACTTTGACGTGGACGCAGTGTCAGCCCACGTTTCGGTGTCGTAGCAGAGCGCTGGGAGAACTGTCGAATCGAACAGATGGGCGCGATCGAACAGGTGGGCGCGGGATCCGAGAGTTGGTCGGTGGCCTCTTTAAGAGACCCATAGGCCGACCACGCAGCCTTCCTCCTTCTCAATAGTTCTTCCTTCATATAGTTGTCCATGCTGATGGAACGGCCCAGGTAGACGTATGATGTTGTTTCCGTCACAGGAGAGCCAACAATGTTGATATGGTCTCCTTCGCACCAGAGGTTTTTCATGAACTGTCTTTTTCCGGTTTATTCGCAGACCGATTTTCATCCCCGCTTCGTTCAGTTCTTCAGCGTTGTCTCTGCTTCAGCTGTAGTCGTCGAAAAGATGACAATGTGGTCGGTAAAACAAAGACTCGAAAGGAATTTTCCATTCACACAAATCCCCTTTTCGTCCCAGTCGAGCGACTTTAGTGATCTGTTGTTTACGCGCTGACAGAATTGCGTTTCTACGCTGTAAAAGGCCTTTTCGTAGACGACAAAGGTTAGGACAAGGGGGCAGGTGGTATTCTCTACATACCACGATGATCCTACGACGTTTCGGATGTGGTCTACAACGCTGAATCCTCGACGAAATGTTTGTTCTACCGGGTGCGCTTCATCCAATGTTCGCGATATGCGCTCAAGAATGATCTTCTTCGTGGATAGCTGATAGAGCACGCTCAACAAGCATATTTGTCACCAGTTCTTCAGATCTTCTCTGTCGCCCTTCTCGTGAAGAATGACCGATTCCAGAAAGGACGTCATGTTGCTGCGAGAATTGAGTGCAGATGATGTTGTCGTGCTCGAGGAAAGTCGGCCGTAATGTTGTCTATTCCGGGCCATGCCTTTATTAATGCTCTGTATCGCAGCTCGTACTTCCGAGGGAAGGATCCTTGCAGCTGTTCCACCAGATAACTGGGTTCGGTACGGGAGTTTTAGAGCGGAACAAATTGGCATAGAACCGCTGTTATTGATTCCATTTCGAAGCGGGATATGGTGACGATGCCGTGTTCATTTCGCAAAGCCGGGAATGAAATACTGTCGATGAGCTTCCGACGACACTTCATCAGACTTGATTTTTGATGAGCGACTTCCAGTATCCTTTTCTTCATGTGTTCTTCCAAATCCTTCTCCAATGCTTTTCTGCAACTGGTGTTGGTCATCAGTCATTCCAGGAAAGTTGCGTTCGGATTGACCCTCAATTCTATTTTTTCCTTGAGTAGCTTCTTTGTTGTTGTCGACATACATCTAAGCTAATTCTTCGTGAAACTGAAGCCGATTAAGTACAGGAATGGAGGCGTTTCAGCAGTAACTCGTAGTCTTCGGTCGGGTCCCCCTCGATGCGCCAGTCATGGTGAGACAGCGATTCGTCCAGAATGCTCTCGTCGTACACGAATTGACTTCTCCTTTGAGCGGTACAGGCGCTCTTCTCCATTTTATAGATCGAACCTGATTTTTGCTTGGAGCAGGCGATGATCGGATCTAGTACAGAAGGAAGGTACAACGGAAGTTCGAAGAGGTACCACTTTTTGTTAGACATTATGTTAGACATTGATCTCCGCATGTGTCGTGCTGTTGGGGGACTCACAACGATGTTCTTTTTTCCGTAATAACAAGTATCCGTGGAATAGCCGAGCCATGGATATAAGCCCAGCAAGACGGTTTCCGTTGTCGTTCCTGTCGCCAATCCCAAAATTTCTAATCCTGTATTCGTCCTCCCTTGCATTTCCTACCCTAGCGTTTAAATCTCCTACGACGAACTTGTAAAAAAACTTCTCGCTGCGTATCACTGGTTCCAGCTGTTCGTAGAATGCGTTTATTTCGGCCTCATCAGCTGCTGATGTCGGTGAGTAGCAATTGATGATAGATAATGTTCTTCTAGCGCGCTGGTTGGAGTCGAGGCACTGCAAGGCGAGGAGACAGGATGTCATGCGAATCGACGTGTTGGACGATTGGGTGCACGACGAATCCAACGCTACCGACGTTTCGTGATGGAGCTTTATTTTCACGAGTGTCCAGAGTTTCATCCTTGAGTATTCGAACATTGGTAGAACTGCTCTTTGTTTCTTGCAAGGCGATCACAAGCTATTTGATGTGACTCGCCGCTTCGAGAAGAACTTGCAAATCGGCGTTGGGAGAGACGGACCTTGCGTTGTAGGTGGGTAGCAGGAAACAATCCCCATGTCGTGTCCCAGATGCATCGTCACGGTCCAGAATCGAAGGCATCCTGGCGATTTGTTGGTTCGGCAGAATCATTGTCATCCTGGGATAGCATCGCCGGTGTGTTCCCATCGGTCGAGTAATCGAGTAAGGCCAGCCGCTTCCCACTGAAGAACGGCCGATCGCTCGACGCGGCAGACAACGGAAAATCGGATGAAGCGGGATAGAATAAAGTGGGACTATTGTAGCGCTCTTCGAAAACGAACCATTAAACCTTGAATATTTTGTTTGAGTCTTTTTCTCAAACAAAATAAATTAGAAAAAATAACGATGCTGTGGCATACTGTTATGTTTACATATATATTCTACTTCCAGGAAATTGCATTATCACACCACAATAAAACGTTATGTGGATGCGCTGAATGTTGAATTTTAAAATTTTAAACCAAAACTTACCACGTTGAAAACTATATAAATGACGAGAAATATAGACGGTACGGTAATATAGATGGTGCCAACAATCGCATAGTGACCAGGTGCAATTGTGACGTTTGAGGATTCATCACTAGTCATCAATCTAAAGCTGCGAAAAGCATAGAAGGCTAGACAATTTTCCGCGTTCCCAGAAGCAGATACTTTGATACATAGCAAACATTGAAACGAAGACGCAAAATGCAAAAAGACTGACAGGAAGTATTGCTTGCATTTCACACCGATGGGAAAGCGATTATTTTTAGCGCGTGCATTGCTGAACCGGTGACAGTGGATCAGTGAGCACTATGATTTGATTCGACTTCTCTACGACACGTGGTAGCTATACATTGGATCCGAATGAGTCATTTTTGGAAATCCGATCCCGATATCCCTATCCGAATCCCTCAATTATCGTGCACCCGGGAATCGCCCTTATCTGATTCATCCGAAAATCCGGGGTCCTTAAAATTGCCCTAATCCAAATCATCCAAAAATCCGGGGTCCTCAAAATTGCCCTTATCCGAATCATCCAAAAATGCAGGGTCCACAAAATCGTCCTCGTACGAATCATCCAAAAATCCGGGGTCCGCAAAATCGCTCTTGTCCGAATCATCCAAAAATCCGTAGTCCACAAAATCTCCCTAATCCGAATCATCCAATTATCCGAAAATTTTCGATCGGATCAAATGTATAGCGGTATATTCGATCGAAGAAAACGCAGGGATTCGTGTGCACCCCGATCCTCGATGCTATTGGTTCGCGTATCGCCCAGCCTACTATGTCGGTGATTCGGCATACGCTAGTGTGGAAAAAATACAACCCTGACCCCTCCATCGTGTGGTCATCGTAGGTCGTCTTTTAGCCCAAATAAAGGCGATCTGATACATTCGACTTCCCTAAAATCTGTGTAAATTGTAGGAAAAGATTAAGCGCTTTTGGGCCACACAGGTTTGTTATGATTCAACAATCCTTTGTTGCGCTCTGTCGTAAATTGTCTTTTAAAAGGTCCGAAAGAATTTTGAAATTCTAGACCGCTCAGGCTTTCAGTCAAAGGCATACTTCTTCAGCTCTCCAGTTGCAATGGATTCCAAAAGTATCAGTTGGTACCTCTCCAATGTATACCAAACTCACCGTAGCTCCACTAGCGCTGGGAAAGAGCATGGCTATAGTGCAACCATCTAAAAACGACTTACCATGTATGCAAGATTATACTGATGTGCATTGAATGTGCAGTATCGGAGCTAATACAACGGGATGAACGGCAAGAAGTCGATAGTAAGCGCACTCGTTTCGGTTGCTCACTGTTGAATTCCGCTCTACTGGTACTGGAGTACCCTCCCATAATGTGCTGCAGGTGCGTTAATGACTACTGTTGTCATGAACCCCAGTTCATGATGTTCTATCAGCGCCTGCCCAATTCTCTCCGCATAAAAGCTGCAGCGCCGCGGAATCGTGGCTCTGGAACGAGCTCCAGCTGGGCTCCAGGCTTATCGCCTCCCCTAGTCAGCGGACCCGCAGAGTAGCTGACCAACCAAGAGGCAAGGAACAGGAAAGCGTTACAATTCAAGTAGTTCGATCAATATCAACGTTTGTTCCACTGAACCACAAAGATCTCAGACGAACTCCACTCGGTTAGATTGTTTGTATGGTAGATTTAGTGCTCTGTGATTTAGCGCTAGTCCTATGGGTGATTACAAATTGGAGTTGAGACAATGAAAATATGGAAGCGCAAGTGTGAGAAATCAGTAGAATATCTACTTAACTGACATTGGGAAGTGATGCATCCCAAACAACTGCACTGTAGCGGCAACGCAGTTCGAGTTGGACAATTTGCCATTCCAAATGCACAACACATAAAGTTAAAAAGGTACATAAAGTTAACTCAAAAACTCTGCAGGAAGGTTGGTTACCCTACCTGAACACTCAAATGAGGCTACCAAATGGAATGTTTAATGTGAAGTGGTATCGTTAGGGCAGTCCAAAAACGTCATATTCCCTGCAAGATTTGCTCATTCTACAGCAGTAGTGTGCCGTACTGCGTAACATGCACAAAACGGCACTTGCATGCACGGAACACGAGAACTGAGAAGAATCACGATTGTCGGCTTCCAATATTGCACGTACTAAAAGGTACGAATCACGACGAGGTGATCGAATACGTCACGCCTGCATTGGGGACTGGAGCGAAAACGTTTGTCTTTAATTCCCGTTCATCTCCGATGACGCCACGGCAGAATTGCGCCACTGCGCATTGTGAGTGAACCTGAATGACTATGTTGTTTATGGTAACATACCTTCAAACAACATCAAACGACAGCTTGTTCGAAATAGGTGTTCCAACCGTGTTTGTGTGGTGAAGAATTGCGTGATCTGTTCGGGAATGATGGAGGCTGCGCACAAATGGGTGTTGTTTACTAAATCCATTGTTTGACTGTGGTGAGCCATACATAAGTGAGGCAGTAAGGGTACTCAGTATACATTGGATCCGAGTGAATCATTTTCGGATATCCGATTCGGTTATCCCAATCCGGATCATCCAAAAACCTGAGGCCCGCAAAATCGCCGTATACGAATTACCCAAGAATCCGGGTCCGCGAAATTAGCGTTATCCAAACCATCCAATTATCCGGAGATTTTCAATCGGATCCAATGTACATATAGTATATAGTCAGTGTAAGCACGAAGAAACATCTCTGATAAACAGGAACGAAGCTTGTCAAACCTACCAGGTAAACACCGTCAAGAAGACCACTGCGGAGGCGACTTTGATATTAAGCACAGCGTTACTACACGAAACTAAAATCGAGGTTTTTCGGATTTGAAAGCGCATTACAGTAATGAAAAGTGAGATGAGTACATTTCAATCACCTTCAACTTCTAACCGTCCATCTTCTTATGTGAGCTCTAAGACTGTACATTCTATACAGATTAGTACACACTTGCAGACATAGTGAGTCGAGGTGAGTCTGAGTTGCTTAATAGTGCCTGTATAGTTGAGGTCTCGCTTAGCGCTGCTAGCTCTACGGTGAGCTTGGTATAGGTTGGAGGGGCACTCCTTGACACTCCATTGTACCTGTAGAGTTGGAGAAGTATGCCTTTGACGGAAAGTCTGAGCGGTCTAAAGTTTCGAAATATTTCAGCCTCTGAAAAGACGATTTGTGTTGTGTACTAACGTCAGGCCGCAATAAAGATTGTTTCAGCATTACAACCATTGTGACGCAGAAGAATTAAATCGGTTCTTACAAAATGTCCAGGTTTTACGAACGTCGTGCGATTCCAGATTTCATTTATTTTTAATTTTATTTTTGGCGCATTTTAAATAGGAATAGTTACTTCATTTCCTATCGTTTTGAGATAAAAAAAAACTTAAACTCAAAACTACAACGCCTACAGCTGCAACGATGGGGTAAAGGTAACCAAAGCTTGGGCTGATGCCATCTCCTTGAAGCTATGCTATGCATATTTGATCAACTCTGTAGCAGTAACTCTCTGTATTGACTAGGTGCACATAAAAATCAATCCTCCGATATCACCTATCGACGTCGACATCCACCATTTCTTCTTAATCTTATTCAAAACACTGAAATATTCTTTATCCTGCTTCCAACAATTTTCCCCTAGAACCGAAAAAAAAGCGACAATTCGACGACGATTTAACGACGATTCCGGGAGTCTAACACCGGACAAACGGAAAATCTTGGGATGTTCCATTCTGGATTAATGGTACCAACATCTCCGAACGCTCCAGTTACATGTGTTTATCTAGGTACGTCGCGGCAACATGACCAACGAATTACTGAGAAAACGGAACAAGAAGGAGCGATCGACATGTGGAGTATTCCATAGAGTGGAATAAGTAGTGAAGAAGACGAAGCATTTCCGACTCCATGCCAACCTATCCGACCCTAGCTGCATTATTGTAGGCCTTCGCATTCTGCCCACATTTCAACCGTGGATGGCTACCACATGTGTGAAGAAAATCGTGTTGGGCACGGCAGGTTATCAGGTGGAGAAATACAGAGCTATGGTGAAACCTAAAACGTTGGAGTAGCTCCTTTCCTGAGATCAATGGTAGACCTCTGTTGATTCCAAAATAATTGTTGCCCTCAAGTCAACTGCAGATGATCCAGCATTGTTAGGGGAATACTGATGTGAAGAGCTCTTTGATTCTGCTAGCAATCCAAGCCAGCAGCTCAACACCGCTTCAATGCGCTTCACTAAATTGGCCGTATTATAAGTCATTCCGGGTGATCGCTATAAGGATATAAAGTCATTGAGAAAGACTCTTCTCTAAGGGTGCCAAAGCTAGCAAACCCGTAGAGTTGGTATGCATGCATATCGAAAGGCAACGCTGTTTGCGTTCGCACATGCGCCCTGTGGTTGACTCTTTTAATGGTGAGAGAGAATCGTTTAGTGGGAAAATTGGAGATCAAATAGCAGTGTAGTAGTTGTAAAGGAAGGTTGATACATGCACGAATTATCGGACAAGTTCTCTCTAG
The DNA here is from genome assembly GCA_947359475.1 of Heligmosomoides polygyrus bakeri. Classification (NCBI taxonomy): domain Eukaryota; kingdom Metazoa; phylum Nematoda; class Chromadorea; order Rhabditida; family Heligmosomidae; genus Heligmosomoides; species Heligmosomoides polygyrus. The sequence continues at coordinate 75,007,224 of OX375868.1, forward strand.
AGGAATAGGCGCCTTGAGGACCGCCTCCGAATGGCGGTCGTAGTGGCTCCGGAAGAAACACATACGGACACGCCCGATTACGTCTGAATGATTGCGACTCAGACCCATAGTTGTTGAACGCAAGCTATGGTCATGCTACTTGATACCAGTTTAAGCCGACATTTTCGAAAATTATTGTTTTACAAACACAAAGTTGAAGTCTCGTTCAGTGAAGTTACCTAGCAAACTACCCTCTATTTTTCGACTCTGGCAATATTGGGTTGCGTGCAAATAGACTATTTTTAAATATAATATTTTACATGTTGTTTTTCTGTGCATTACTTATTCAATGTTATTATTGTTGTACATCTCTTTGAAGCTTATCCAGAGGTCCGAATTTAACTGGTTTTAGTTGTTATGCGTCGGAGGTTCCAAGACGAATACCAAAGATTTTCCCAAAGAAAGACGTTTGTATTATTTAACTTCATGTTGAAATCTGATCGGAAAGCTGGCAGATTGAAAAAAATATTGTGGAAACATGGTGTCCAGAGTTTTTTTCAATTCGAGTCTTCATTTTTCGTTCGAAATATTGAGTAAAAAATAAGAAATACAAAGACTGACATCGTCCTCTTCTCTTCTTTACAATTTTTCTGCTACCCATCAAATCTCCATATGATCTAAACTCTTACTCGACTGATGGAAAGATGTTTTATTAGGTCGTTGCAAAATAGCCGATGTTGCTACCGCAATTTCTGGTCGATTCTTCTTGGCTACGAATGTTCTCGTTTTTGGCGTTTTATATAGCTTCTGGAAGAATCTCCGCTTCTTACCATTCACAGCTTCTGCGACATAATTGCCTAGTCTTTGCCGTCGTTTTTACAGTAAGAATCAACGGATATTCGGGCGCTCTACGTCATTTTTACAGTAAGAATCAACGGATATTCGGGCGCTCTGGAAGCGGATTCGAATGGAGAAGTGGACACAACGGCGCGGAACATCAACGCTGAATTTGGGGAGGGTTTCGCTAAGGAACGCACAGTTCGCCACTTGTTCGAAAGGTTTATATCTGGACATGAAAGTTTCGAAGTGGGAAACCGATGTACATAGGCCGTCATCACTCCTTACTTAAATCCATGGTGGAAGCGGATTCGAGTCAAACTGTGAGAGCGCTAGCACAGCAGCCACTTCGGCGTTGGCGACAGCACTATCAGTCGCCACTTAAATGGAAAGTGAAGAAATTGCATATGTGGATTCCGCACGAACTGACCGCCGGACAGATGCTGAAGCGCCACGACATGACGAAACATGGATGCTTTGTGACCACAGATCGCTCTGCACAACGGCTGGACAAGAATGAGAGTCCCAAGGAGATGTCGAAACCAAGTCTCCATCCAAAGAAGACTAGGGTGACCGTGGGGTAGACAATGGCTGGTAGAGTCTACTACAGGTTCTTGAACATGGAAAGGCTATCACAGCGGAGAAGTACTGTGCCGAGTTGAAGTGATACACCAGAAGTTGATTGAAAAACAGCCGGCTTTGGTCAATCGAAGAGGCCCAATAATACTGCATGGCAACGCGCGTTCGCACCTTTCAAAAATTGTTGTCTAGAAACTGGATGAATTGGGATACGAAACTCTGTCACACCCAGCATATTTAACAGATCTGTACCGCACTGATTACTTTTCCTTCAAGCACTGAGATAGTCCTGTGTGATAAAAATTCAGCAACTAAGATAATGTCAAAAATGACTTCTTATATTTATTAATTCTCGTAGCTCCAATTTTTGCGAAGGAATATCTAAGATAATTTCGTGTTGGGAAAAGAGTACTAATTTTAGTGGTGCTCATTTCGATTAATAAAATTGCTTTCATGCAAAGTTATGATCTGTCAAAGTTTTCAGTCAAAATCGGCCATTTCAAATGCAACGACCTAATACATATCTCATATACATTGCATGCGGTTGTTCTTAAAAAATGATGTCATCATTTTACTTCTTTAAATTCTTGAATGCGCATATTCTGAAACAGTGCTTCGCAGAAATGTCTGACATGTAGAAAAACCAGAAATCAGAGCAAATGGAAAATCTTCCCACCTAGTACTTAATCACAAGCCTTAACTCACTTTACCTATATGAACGACGGCGTAACGCTTCACATGTTTGTGATAACATAATCCTGATTAGCAAAAACAAACCCTTACATTGTGGAATAAACAAGGCTTGCTCTCTGGCAACCGCCATAATTCTTAATTACACAGGTCTGGGAAGGTAATTTAATAGGTTGTAGCGCCATTGTGAGGAGAAAAATAGAAATTGAAATGGAACCGTACGATAACCAATCTCTAACAAGAGGAGTCTCCAAAGTGGCGGTGAGCTTTTGCGATGCAGTTTTTACAGGATGTAGGGTCCCGTGTGGGGAGTCCAAAACCATAGTTACTTTTTTTGGAATGCTCTTCTGTGGTCGTGAGGGCGAAGTTCATGGCGCCCTGCTGTCACATACCCATCTGTTGTTGGTTGGCGCAATGGTAGCGGGCGCACCGACGAGGTTTATGGTCTGGTTCAGTGATGTGCGTTAAATTTTTTTCGGTAAATTTTTAACGACCATATTTTGACGAAAATTTTTTGTGTTCAAATCGGTAAATTCGGTACATTCGTTAAATAATATATCCCTTAGCTGTTGTCAGTTTGTATTTTAATACGTAAAAATCAGATCTGTTACTTTATTGATTTTTTCGACTCTCGACACAAAACGCTCGATGGCAGGGCTTTTTGTGCGGCAGAAAGATACCAGAGCGCCTCAAATCAAAGATCTACAGAACCGTCGTCCGACCAGTAGCGATGTACGGTGCTGAGTGCTGGCCTGCAACAAAAGAGGTTGAGAGCTGCCTCAGCGTAATGGAGACGAAAATGTTGCGTTGGACGGCTGGTGTCACGCGTTTGAATCATATTCGCAATGTCTTCACACGTCAAAGGTTTGGCGTCGCTCCAGTTGCCGATAAGCAACGTGAAGCTCGCCTACGGTGGCATGGCTATGTTCTTCGTGCGGATGGCGACACCGTTTGGAAGATTGGCATCAACATAGATATGCCTGGAAAACGGCCTAAAGGCCGACCTAAGCAACGCTGGCTTGACACGTTGCACATGGACTTGTAAAGGTAGCTGGTATCCACCCCGATCAAGGATTTGAACGCGGGAAGTGGCTTCATTACACCAGGAGAGGGGACTCCGCCGCTAAGTGGGACAAACGCTGAAGAAGAATATTGATTTTTCGACTCTATCCTACTATATATAAGCGAGAACGGGCGTTTGTCTGTGGGTGAGTGCGTGTGTGTAGGTGCGTGTTTGTTTGCACAGAGGTGCTGAAGGAGTGTGTTGGGAGGAAGTATGGGGAAGGGGGGGGGGGGGGAGGGGTTGTAGTTGTCAGCAGTTGTCAACTGTTGTAGTTGTCGACAGGCGTCCATGTTCAGACGACATGTCACCAATGTCGCGCAAGATGTGTTCGGATTCAGACGACGTGTCACTGATGTCGCGCAAAGCACGTTCGGGTTGAGAACACATGTCACCGACGTTGTTTAACAGGCGTCCAGGTTCGGAAGAGGTGTCGTTGTCGCGCGGGGATTCCGGATTCAGACGATGTGTTACCGGTGAAGGTGGGACCAGTAATGGGGGACCAGTGAAGGATGGGGTTCCAGTAAGGGAAACCGGTAAAGGGTTGACCAATAAAGGAGGGACCAGTGAAGGTGGGAGCAGCAATGGGAACCGGTGAGGGGGATCCAGTGAAGGGGAACCGGTGAAGGAGTGGAGAAGGGTCCAGTGAAGGGGACCGGTGAGGAAGGGACCAGTAATGGGACCGGTGAAGGGGGAGTGGTCCAGTGAAGGGTGGACCGGTGAAGGAGGGGGAGGGGTCCAATGAAGGGGGACCGGTCAATGTTGACCAGTGAAAAGGGGGCCAGGTGAAGTGGGACCGGTGAGGAAGGTACCAGTAATGGGGACCGGTGAAGGATGGTTCCAGTAAGGGGGACCGGTAAAGGGTTGACCAATAAAGGAAGGACCAGTGAAGGTGGGACCAGAAATGGGGGCCGGTAAGGGGGATCCAGTGAAGGGGAACCGGTGAAGGAGTGGAGAGGGGTCCAGTGAAGGGGACCGGCGAAGGAGGGGGGAGCGGTCCAATGAAGATGGGACCGGTGAGGAAGGTACCAGTTTTTGGGACCGATGAATGGGGGAAGCGGTCCAGTGAAGGGTGGAAAAAGGCTGACAATAAAGGGGAACCAGTGATAAAGAACCAGTTAAGGGGGGGGGGTCCAGTGAAGGTGATGGACCTGTTTTGACCTGTTTTGCCCTATTCCGCTACACCATTCTATGTAGCAAAACCAGTTTTTTTACTGTAATGAATGAAAGAAGGCCTAAAGAGGAGACGAAGACGTTCGGGGTGTTCTACTCTCCGGGTTTGGGGCGAAGCCCCAACCAGACGTTTGGCGGCCGGTAAGCCGTTGAACGTCTGGTACATAATACGTGGCAATGTGATATGTCTACAGCGAATTCTGGATCAACCCTGATCGGAAGGGGCAACCCTAAAGCACCAGTTCCCTAGGTCATCCCATGTCACAGAATCATATCCCTCCCCCCACATTATGGGACAGCAGCTAAAGCTAGAAAAGCACAGCGAAGGGGATAGAGACGCAAAAACAGTGTATGCTCCTCCGACTAGGATAGATCCCGAATTCTTTGGTACAGTTCTTTGAAAGATATTAACGAAATCCATAGATCTGTCTGTTTCTCAAAGTGCGCTTTTTGATTCCGTTCTTACTGCAAACGATAGCAGAGAATCAAATAAACGACCACGAACTGCTGACCAAATTTTAATCGAATCGAATTCTGTTGTATTGAGTATTCTTGTCTTTTTCACCCAAGTGAGTTCGCAAGTTAGGGGAAAGAATACGCAAATATAAGGGGAACTTCTTGCTAGAGCCAAGCCTGCGCCTGCAAAATAACCATTTCCGAGAACTGAAAATATCTTGAAAAAATCTTTATGCAGTAGACTGCTCGTAAACTACCAGTTTTTATACAAACATCCTATATAATAACTGACGAAGAGTGATCATAGATTTCTTATCCTTTTTATTCAATTTTATTCCTTTTGAATAAATTTGTTCGCTGTTTCCTGAGCATACTGACTATGCTTCTCCAAAGGAAAACTGCCTTAAGAGCCCTCGAAGGAGACGAAAACGTTGAGAAAAACCGTTGGCATGCATGGCATGCAAGTCAATAAAAGCGGAGCAATGACAGTACCAGCAGCCACGCTCTGTCTATTAGGCGGTGTCCAGTGTTGCATTTACGTAATCCTACAATCATCACCTGCTTCTGCACGAAGAACCGGTCCTATTTTTCGGAAAACTTGCGAAGAAGGAGGAAAGAGCTTTCTTCACCCATTGTTTCGCTTCCTATCCTTGTTGTCACGCATTATGTCACGTTTTCATCGCGTTTTCTGTGCGCTTTGAAAATCATTTGGAAGCAAGTATCACAAAAAACTGTAAAAAAATTACTGGTTTGGAAGTATGAAGAACTAATATGTAGCAATCAAACGCCAAAAAGGGCCAGGGAAGTCCAAAAACGCAAAATTACAGCAGAGAAAAATGGGGCGCAGGCAAATAGATTGGCCAGAAGCAAGAAAAATGGCAGCAATTCTCGAAATACGAAGACGATATTGACTGCGTATTTTCAATGAGTCAAGTAAGTTGATGGTTTCATCGGTATCCCAACGATACTGCAAAAGCTAGTCCAAACAAATCGTCCAAAGTGCATCTGCATGAAGGAAAAGCAAAAATTCAAAAATGGAGTGTAAAATGTCGTTGATGCAATTTAACGGAAATTTTCGTCGTTAAACTTCGAAATCGTTAAATCGTTAATCGTTAAGCGCACACTCCTGGTTTGGTCCCCAGTGCCGGCAATGCTTTTGCACACATCGGATCGAATTATTAAGGGCTTACGTGATCACAGGAGTCAACTTTTGCACGATTAATGCCTTTAGTATTTAAACTTAGCCTTTTTGGGCTTTCATACGAGTTACCTCACAGTGGATCGTATTTGCACTTATCATTCTATTGGATCGCTAACATAAAAAATTGCATTCTACCTTACCAAGCGCCTCAACCACTCTAGCACTTTCGACCTACATCTACAGCCACCCAAAAGAGACCAGTTGAGAGTGACGAACGCACCTAGATCCACCGTTGAGGGCAGATGTTCGCCCTGAGACCAGTAGAGGCGAATGAACAACACTGTGCGGGTATTACTCTCTGATCATTCTACAATTCACAATGAGGTGCAAACGGCAAGAAGTCACTTGTTACGGCTAGACACTCATTTCGGTTGTTCATTACTGGATTCCTCGTAAAAATCTAGAATGCTTCCAAAGCTTTTTGTGCACAGATTTCACTCTCAGTGGCCACTATTGTACGCTTCACCTTGTAGTTGTTTCCGTCATGTGCATCCGTTCTATGTCTGCCAAGTGGGCTGGCTTGCAGTCCACGTCTTTTGCCTGCTAAATGTTCTTTTACGCGAATTGCCAGAGCTCTTTCCGCTTCCCCAATGTAATTTGCGCTACAGCTCGTTACTTGATTTGATAAATTGCTCCTACCGTTTGGGCAAATAACGCAGCTTTCTGACATGCCCTGCTTGTCATAGAGTCGATTTCGGACCAGCTGCCGTCTGATGCTGTCCCCAGGAACGTTCATCAAGACAATATCGTCCTTCAGCTGCGCTGTGAAAGAACTCTTTGAATGTCAGAAGTAACTCTGTCGCAGGTGAAAGGAAGAACAAAAGACATCTTATCCATACAATGTCGATCTCGACGATTATTGTGAGAACTTCGTTGGTGACTTGACCTGATACCGCGTAGCCATTCGAGACGGCTATATTTGCGGGTAGTTGCACTGATTCTTGTCGTTCATTAGGTCCTGTACACATCTTTGCTACCGTTCGGAACATGTTGCTTACAACAGTTCGCTTCACAGAAGTAGGATGTGCAGACCTGGCGTGAACCGTATTTATTTATTTATTTATTTATAGTACGTGGATATCCACGCAGACAGAACCAGTTATCCGAAAACACAATAAAAGATAAACACAACGAGAAGAACAAAACATGGATGCATGAGAGATGATTAGAAATACACCACCCTAATGAATCATCTTTTGATGTACCTATCAATGAGCTTTTTCAGTTGTGAAATGGAACTCGGTAGACCATATTTTTTAGAAAATTTAGAAACTCCGAACTAGCTCTTTGGGTAAAAAAGGAAACTCGCAGTCGAGACCTTGCCTTAGGAAAATGAATTTTTGTCCTACAACCACGCGTGTTTGAAGAAGATGTTGTTTAAAATTTGTCGGGACGTAATCTTACTCTTTCAGTGATCATTTTGTAAATCATGAGCAAATCATTTCTCTTCCTGCTAAATAGAAACCAGAAAGATTGAATATTTTGTTCCGAACATTTGAAGGTGGAACGGACGCGTAGTCATAACCGTAGAGCCGTATCCAAAGCTTTCGAGTGAAATTATTCTGCACCGCTTCTAGCCTGGCTTAGCTGCGCTTGGTAGGTGGATTGAACACTCCTAGATTCGAGTATGGGGCGGACATAGGAAATGTAAGCCAATCTGAGGTGACTAATTGTGTTTGTGGACAAGCCTCTGAATAAATTGTGAATGACTCTATCTGCCTTACTCGCTATTACTTCGCACGTAAGTTTAGTGTTTAAAATGAAGCCTAGGTCACGATGTTTAGCGGTTTCATTTATCTGATTTCCATGGAGGTAATAAGCGTAATCGTCTTCCACGATTCCGTGGTGAAGAAACTTCGTTTTGGTACTAGAGAGGGGGAGCTTCCAGATAGCAGACCAATCAGCAACTGCAGTAATAGCTGACTGGAGTGCCACACGGTCGTCACTTTTTTGAATGCTCTTGTAGACATTGATATCGTCAGCAAACTTTTGGCAAGAGATATTAAACGGTCTTATCGAGCTCGGCAAATCAGGGGCCGGATTCATCAACAATTAAACCCGTGGGTATGCGGGGTATAATGGACAGAGATAAGATACGAGCCAGGTAGAGATAAGGTCAGAGTCAGAGACGCAGGCCTCATCGTGGGTATCTCTACCCCCTATACCCGCGGGTTAGTCGTTGATGAATTCGGCCCCAGATGTGTATGTAATGAACAAGATGGGAGATAAAACCCCACCTTGAGGTACCCCGCTTGTGACTGGGAAGGCAGGGGAAAAAGACTGATTGACCTTGACTTGGAAAGACCTACCGGTGATGAAGTTGCTAATCCATTTTATTATCCTTGGATGCAAACTGATATTTTTAAGCCTGAAGGTTAGCTCCTTAAAAGGGACTCTATCAAATGCTTTGGAGAAATCGAAGAAAATTACATCAACATCTAGGTCTAGATCAAGTGCTTTCATATACGCATACATATACGTATGTTCTTAGAGCTTGGTTTGCGGTACCATTTCATTCTAACCTCCTCTCCGGACCCTTTGGTTTGCGTGCTGAGATAAGCGAGCCAACCATTATTCGGTGTCTCCCGAGTAAACCTAATGTACTGAGATTGCTCGTTCAGTAACCCTCACCCATTTCGGACTGTGTCGATGTTACGATACAGCAATCATCTCTGTATCTGCAGTACAATAACGGTGAGCAGTCAAGCACCGGCTGCTCAATCCTACCCATAAAGTAGGTGGCGAGAACCGGTGTTATTCGTTGACTCTTGGCTAGTCCTCTTACTTGTGAATAATACGATCCCGACCATTTAAAGATGTTGCAGCGCATACATTCCTTGACGAGGGTCATGTATTTTGTGAGTCCAAAGGTGTTTACGCTCCTGACATGCAAATTCAACATTTCAGTCAGTGCCTGCAGAGCTTGTTCGTTTTGGACGTTTGTATAAAGTGAGGTGACATCGAATGACTCTATTACACAACTCTCACCAAAGCGAGGGTTATGTAATAATTCAAGGAATTTGCTCGTATTGGAACACATAGGACGGAACCTTAGTTAAGAACTGGTTCACAATTTTATTAAGAAACCAGGAGATCCGATCGGTTGGCCAACACAGCTAATGATAGCTTCTTTGTTAATGTTAAGTCTTTACGGTATCAAGCCAAATTCATACTTGTCCCGTGAAGTTTATGTGTTTGTGTGCATTAACGGTATCGTTGCTGATATTATACATTGCAAATGCGATTCATTGAGAGGTAACCCAAATGAAAGCTCAAAAAGGCTAGATTTAAATGCTAAAAGCATTAGTCGTGTACATATTCGCTCCTGTGATAACGCAAGCCCACAATAATAATGACCCGATGTGTGCAAAATTACTGGAGACACCGGGACCGAACCACCAAACCCACCCTTACGCCCGAGAGGCGACCAGCTACCACTGGGCCAACCGACCACGACGGTCTGGGTGGCAGCAGGGCGCCATGAACTTCGCGCCCATGGTCCACACGTTTCTTTCGACCGCAACAGAGCAATCCGAAAAAGTAACAGTATGGTTTTGAACTCCCCACACGGAACCCTATTAGGGTGGGCCAGAAGTAATGAGACTCTCCGTGCCGTACCTATATATGTCGTGACTGGAGTCAGGTTTCGTGCTTCTCGTCATTGTATGTTTGTTTGCTACTTACTGAAGGCTATCTGCGAAGTGACCACTTTCGCCCTTCCCAGAAGCGTGCCAAAACCCCAGTCTGTCTCATGCCAAAACCGCAGTCTGACGAGTCGACCAAATCTTGCCCAATTCCCAACCCAGAGCAGCCTGGACTCAATAGTCACGCAAGATAAGAAATACCTTAACCTTAACCCTGCCAAGCAGCTAGTCTGGGTGAGGCCTGGTGGCCTTTTGCCGACCTTAGTTCAACGGGATGTTCACGGCGAGAAGCACCTTCTGAGCTTTTGAGTCTACGCCCGTGGACCGGTATACTGGAAGCTGTTTTCCAAAAGCACGACGATGGACTCCAAGGCCATGGTGAACGAAATAGAAAAGATGAACCGGCAACTCGCATTTATTCGGTCTCAGCGCTTCAAGAAGGTCCTCCTCTTCGACAACGCCGCATCCCATGGGGCAAAAGTGACCACGGATAAGCATGCTCAGCCAGGCGACGTTCACATGCCTCACCCACCGTATTCGCCAGACATCTCTCCATGCGATTACCACTACTTCTTGAGTCTATAGGACTTCATGGTCGGAAGGGACACAAGGACCCAAGCAGACCTCGACAACCATAACGAGCAGTGGATCAGCACCAGGTCCAAGCAGTTCTGGAAGGATGGAATTAGGAAGTTAGCTGATCGATGGCAGCAAGGTCACTAAGCTTAATGGCGAGTACATTCCTCAGCACAGTTAGATTGTAATTGAGTTATAAAGAGATAAAGAAATTTGCTGAATTTGTGTCATTAGTTTTGGCCCATCCTAATACATCCTGTAAAAATTGCATCGCAAAAGCTCACCGCCACTCTGGAGGCTCTCCCTTTAAGGCAAACACTCCGCAGTTTACTAGCCTTGGATCAACGCTCGCTGCTGTAACAAGTGACAACTTGTGTAGCTTGCCGAAATCATCGGCTGCAGGTGGTTCACATTTCAGCTTGTAGTGTTGCCTTTGCATTCAAAATTTGACGTAAATATATATATATATATATATATATATATATATACAGGTGTGTGGACTGTTAAAAGAATGACAGAAGTCTGAGCAGGAACAGCTCTTACTCTAGCTTCTCTTCTCGTAGTTCTCGGCATTTTCCGTACTGCTTCAATGGTTTGGGGCGACCGAAGGTGTAAACATTATTAAGTGCCCATTTTCGTCGTCTTCAGAATCCTAAAAGCCGTTTCAGTATACGAAATTGTTGACAGCTTGGCCAAACGCTTTCAAAGCTGCATCTTTAAGCTCCTTGGAGGTGGTAACGACGACGCTTGCATTTTTTTGCATTCCACTTACTATTAGGAGGATGTGTTGAAAGGAAAAGGAAAGAAAAAAGAAGGAAGCGTGTGGAGCAGTCCACCGTCCAGGAGGAGGTGCCACCCAATACCGAAGTGTTTTCAAGTTATTTTTTAGCCAAATACGCATTCAAATTCCTTGAAGCAGAATGTGTTGCGCATCACAAACGAGATTGAGTAACGCCGCCCTTTGTTCTCATCCTACATTGAAAGTAACGGGTATGAGTCCTTAAACCGGTCGAATATGTGACGCGTATAAATCCTTAAACTATATTTAGGCCTTTGAAGGTCCCCAACAGGTTTAAACGTTAGGCCTCCTATTAAAACTGGTCTATCTTACGACTTCGCTCAGTACAAAAGCGTTAGCACCCGAATAATAGAACTACATCAAGCAATCAAAAGATAACATACACTATCGAAAAGGATTTTACCTTGTTGATCCTTCTGTTTGAGCATTTTTTTCATACATTATTTCTAAGGCATATGAAAATTTCTAACACTTTTTTCGAAAGCAAGCATAACAACCTGTTGAGCCATTAGTGAGCACTTCTTCCCCAGTAAAACAATAATGCAGACCAGTGTCTAAGTGGCCTACTTCTAAAACAGATCCATATTGATTTTCGTACTCAGCAAGCATGATGAAGAACGTCCGACTCCGTGCCCACCTATTCGACACCACTGTTCTTCCTGCCCTAAAATACGCCTCAGAGACCTGGGCTGTACGAAAGCAGCATGAACACGCGATCAGCGTCGCGCAGTGTGGAATCGAGAGGACGATGCTCGGAGTGACACGACTCACGCAAGTGAGAGAAGACCTCCGGAGTTCCGAGCTTCGCCGACTTCGAAGATCAGAAACGCTGTCTCGTGGGCCAAGTTGTCGAAATTAGGTGGGCCGGCTACGTAATGCGCTTCGCAGACACCCGCTGGACGAGATCCGTTACCGACTGGATTTAGCGGGATGTCAAGAGAACACCAGGATGTCTACCAACGCGTTGGTCAGACTTCTTCGTGAAAGCCCTGAACGACCGATATGACGCTCTTCGTGTCCCTCGAGCGAGGGAGATCCATTGGAGCACTCTGGCACGCAACATGGGCGAATGGAGACCCTGCTGGCGCCTGCTCGAGCAAGTCGATGATCAACGGAACGACAGGTGATACAGGTGATACTCAGCAAGAGCGCAAGCTCACGGTGGTTGCAAGGGTCATATGAAGTGCATTGCGGCAGACAGCTTCGAAGATACGGTATCCAATCAACTCTAGAGCATCTGTCTTCATCTAACGAAGCCACTGCATCTTTGGGCAACAGGTGGTAATGTGTCGTTCTTCAGGAACTGGTGATCTTAATCGCCAATCTAGGATGGAGGGGAGATTCCACTGAATATCACAGTGATCCTGTTTTGAAAAATAAAGGACAGACTATGTTTGCCATCTACGTAAATCCACGAATGCACATCTTCCAGAATTGAAGCAGTGAACATCCAAATCGAATCCTGTTCTGAAGAATCCACCCGTTCGTTGTTGTAAGGACACCGTGTTTTCCAGTATTTCTAGGTGATGTGATGAGGCTCGTGCCTCTATATAGGTGAAAAATGAAGCCGTCTCTCGTCTCTACTCCTGTCGAGGCAGATTGCCGCAATCAGCGTAAGGCATTGCAATCGGAAAAGAACGCCCTTTGATAAAATTTATTGGACGCGAATTTTTTAACGGTCTACAGTTTCCTGCATATACAGGACTAAAGAATAAAGTACTGTTGAAATACCACAACTCTTGACAATTCAAGCCTCCATGTAGAAGTGAGATTCCACATAAGGATTTCTCGGCGTTGATCTTTACCTTATGAACTTTTTTGTTCCGATTTATGAGAAGACGTTATGTCGTTTTGTTCTATTCTGTGTATTTCATCAGCACCTTGGTCTGCAGAGAGGCTAGCCATGGTTGAGATGCACCTTGAATCCAATCAGATGTACGCGAAAGCTATCGTCTTCATCGACTGTTCTGTATGTCGCGAACTCTATACAGTTAAATTTGATCGTCGAGAGATGAGCACAGACACCGCGAATTGCTTTTTCGGCAGAAGTCCGATGAAGCGAAAGTATGAAGAGCGAATCTTCCTAAAAAAATAAATAAATTACCATTTCAGTAGATATGAATGTTGAAAGGCAATGCAAATCAACTGAAGCACTATTCAGTTCAATCGCGCTACTCTGTTTATTTCTGCAGTTATTATCGAAATTAAAATGAGGTGCTGTCGTCACCGCGATCCAGAGATCCATCGACGGAGACGTTTGGCAGGCTATTTTTGCGAAGAGGTAGAGAAGGCCTACATCACCGTGACAGTCTCAAAGCGCATGATCAAGCAATCGTCATGTTGGATGCCTGGCACATTCTACTGATTGCGGAGGTGTTTTCAAGGCTGATTTTGCTTACAGTGTATCATGGTGGTCAGCACAAAACTTCCTGAATTACCCTTTTCGTACTTTTCTGCTACCACTTCACCTACCGTGAAGGAGTTCAAAGAACGGTAAGCATGAATGAAAATCGAAACGTCAAACGCCTCATGTTGACAGTTACGCCCCATCCGCTGCATCGGTCGGGTTCATTTTTGAAAGCGACATTAGGAGAAGATAATGCACTCACTTGGAGAAGATTATGCAGAGGACCGGATTCAAACAGCAGTAGCAAATCCAATAGAGATTAATGGAGAAGTACGTCCAGTATGTGTCCGGGAGCACTAAGTGGTGGAAATGCCAAGAAAAGAGGAGGCTTGACAGTATAACAAATAAAATCGTAGCCTGGATGAGCAGCTGCCGCTCGCTTTTCTTGATCGAAATTATACCTTTCCTCATCTGAAATCAGCTGTCATTAAACGATCGCCACGTTGAGAGGGAGAGTGAGGCGATGACGTGTGTAGAGATTAGCCCTGTTAAGGCCACAAGTACATACATACAAAGGGGCAAACAAGTGCTATCCGGACTCCGAAAACATGAGCTTTTACAGTTGAAGGATAAACAATGCAGGTGTGGTTTTATAACGGTCTAAAAATTGTCTTCCGCCGAAAATCCAGAATTTAGTTTGGCCGCCAAAGACTCTTCTCAAAACTGGAGAAAAATGTTATTAAAAAATGAGGACCCACTTCACAATCTCAGTGGTTAAGGAAACGCGTTTTTCATGATATGCTACGTTGACAAAAGGGTTGTATCACTCCTCATCTAAACCGATAGCTACTAGCTACTATACTGAGGAAGTTCACCAAACCAAACCACGCAGGAGTTTATTAGACACAGCAAGCATTAGCAGAACCCCATTACTTGGTGTTGTTATTTTCGAAAGCGTTCCACAGGAGACGTGCCCTAGACGTCGTCCAACGTGCGTAGGGATTCAGAAGTCGTGCTGAAGACGTTCAACTTGCTAAGGATTCCAAGTAAGGGGAACCAGTGGTGGGGGGGGGGGGAGAGGGACCAGTGAAGAGGGAATCAGCAAAGGAGGGCCACTAGAGGGGGAGGAGTAAGGGGACCTGTATTTCCCCTCAATATCGCCCAACGTGCGTAGGGATTCATAACACGTGCTGAAGAGGCCCAACTTGCTTAAGTAGGGGATCAGCAAAGGAGGACTACTTTACAACTCTGTGTAGGTTAATTTAGTTAGAGGGTGGGGATAAGGGGGACAAGCATTTTCTCTCAATATCATCCAATGGGCGTCGGGTTTCTGAAAACAGGTCACAGAAGTCGTAGCACGTGTGTCGGGGTGCAGAAGTGTCACAGACGTCGTAGAAACGTGAAGACACGTTAGTCGGGAGTCAGTGTCACATGTACGTGCTTCACTGTCATTACCTGTTTCTCGACACGTAGAGAACGTTCACTTCGGAGAATAAATCGAGTACATGCGGTAGAGGGTGGATGGGCTTCATAGGAGTAGTGAAGGACCTACCATATCCAGCTGCTCTAATCTATGTAGAAAAACCGGTTTTTTACTTAATAACAGTAAGAAGGCCTAAGGGGTGGAAGGTTAAAGTTGTTCTATTCTCGTGGGGAGGGGGAGGAAAGGGGGTTCTCGAGGGGACTGAAGCGTATGTCTGAACGGGGAGTAGAGTCATATAGAAAGAATATCCACCCCTCAGTTAGTGTAAAAATTAGTTTTTTACGCTTATAATTTTCAGGCATTTTTTTGCGCATTTTCCGGATGTGTGCTATTGAGTGAAACTTTCTTGCATGTTGCTTATTCCTGAGCGATTTTTAACCGCAGTGAGAAAGATGTAGGCGTCAGGACCCCCTCAAAACTCAGCCAGTCAGTTGAAACGCAAAAATACAGCAACGCAGGAGGACTGAATCTCCGTCCTCACTCGCACCA
This sequence comes from Heligmosomoides polygyrus bakeri, assembly GCA_947359475.1. Taxonomy (NCBI): domain Eukaryota; kingdom Metazoa; phylum Nematoda; class Chromadorea; order Rhabditida; family Heligmosomidae; genus Heligmosomoides; species Heligmosomoides polygyrus. The sequence continues at coordinate 75,022,537 of OX375868.1, forward strand.
CGCAACGCCAGTGTCCACTGTGCCTCGAGCCGCTTGCCTACAGTGGCATCGCGGACCTACAAGAAACCCCACAGTACTCCTAAGGCGCCGATTCCATTGTAACTTCAAGGGCCCCCTACTCCTTGGGTTTGCCGACTTGGCAAAAAAGCAACCTATTTCTATGTTAAATGAGGGGCGGATATTCTTCCTATATGTCTTCTTCTCTCCATTTAGACCCTTCACGTGTTAGGTCCATACTATCATTGAACTCCGTGCAACAATAACCTCTGCGAAAGGCAGCTTCTAACGTACTGTCAGAGTGCATATATAGTGGTGAACTTCTAGCAGCAAACAACACCGACTCCAGTGCGGTTGGTTCAAAGGTTTTAACCGTCGCCGTTTCTCCGAGGTTAGGCACCACAAGGGTTCTTTCGCTGTTGAAGAATCGTTTTTTCTTTCTTTTCATGTTAGGACGTCATGTGCGATGAAAAAATGGTGTGCCTCGGATTTATGTCAGCAGAGCAAGGTCCAGGATAAGAGATGGCCCTCTTCACGCTCTTGATCGGGGTTTAAGCTTCTAAAGGAAGAGAAGGCAGAAAATGATTCATGCAATGTAGCACGTCGGAGCCATTTCATATTTTGAAAAAGATCGCCCTTCTGATGCAGAAAAAATATTCGTTCGCAATGCCGCGAAGATCACACAAAGTTTTCTAGTGCAGCCTAGTGAGAACCACGCCTAACCTCAAATACATCTGATAATGTTAAGCATAATGCGTGCTTTAACATTTTTGATTTAAGCTGCGGGCTGTGAATAAGCACATGTGCTGATACACTCCTATTTGCAGTTACCTGGTAAATTGACAGCGCAATCAGCAAGTATATGAAAAATGTCAGAACTATACAGCAGGTGCACACAATGAATTCGATGGTCGACATGGTGATGCTCCACGAATCGGTGCCGTAAGACCACGAAACGCTAGAAAACGTGCGAGATTGAAGGTCCTTTTTAATAGATAAAAATTTTCCTTAATAATAATCACACCTCTCCCAGTTATACGTGACTTCCGCTACGGTAAGGAGAGAAAACCAGAAACCGAAGCAGTAGATACAGATAAAGCCTAAAGCCACCTGAAAGAAGGATGCTGTTTTAAAGCGTGTCAAAATGTTTCGACCGCAAAAGGATGTGCAGTTGGCTCTTAAGGATGAAGTTAGTCAGTACCTTCGTCAAGATTAAAAATCTTTGATTGACTTTCGCGTTGCTTCGAATAATCTGGAGACGATGCACAGCGTTCAGAAGAGAAATCGGAAACAATCCCACCCAAGCCGTGTTCAACGTGGCGCCAATAAACTGAAAACTTGCAGAGTTGTGTGCAGTTATAGATCAGCTCCCTGAGTTAGCGACAAATGCTTCGTCTTGCCGGCACACTGTTCAGGATTCCTTACAGCGAGAAGTCCTCGGTAATCTACCTCCGCGAGTTGGATACCGATTTCATTTCTGCTATCACGAAGCACAAGGAATATATGAAGGTGTTGCACAACCCATTTATAGGATGCGCTGCACATTCCACTTCTAGATCAGGTCCACAACCTATTACCTGCCTTCATTCTTAACTGTTATTTCGCCGACTCCATGAACTACGGGGTGTAGTGCAAATGAGTGAAACGAATGTTGTCGAGTGCATCTCGAATCAAAGCTCTTTGTTCGGATTCCGAGCAGAGGAAGGCTTCCATTGCTCGGGGTAGCTGAATTAGCTCCAGAATTGTCTGAGAATGATGAAAAACTGGCTACGACTACTCTATCTTTTGGTGTACAAATCTCTTATTGAGTTTTAAAAAATCATATAAGCCTGACAGAGCCAATCGGTTAGGTACCACAATTTGCAAATTAAACTTACCATAAGCTTGATGAAAACGGCTTGACCAATAACGCCGAAAGTGTAACAAACTAATTAGCTTTTCATGTCTAGCATACAATGAGTTTTGCACTTCTATAAATTGAGCTACTAGTGCTGCAAAACCGGAGGCTTCGAAGCATTTCATCTGCAACCTGTGAATTTTATAGGCAGTCCGAAGCAGAATCAATTTAAGACATTTGTATAAGCCTGGAGCTGTTGATATAGAGGCGCAGTTCTTAACAAGTCGTACAAATGTAGTTTAATATCGCGCGATTTGAGCTTTTCGTAGACTTCGTCGTCATGAGTGGCTTTTGCAAAGGCCACGGCCTTCTTGGCAGCCTTTTCCACATACTAATACTTTTATCAGTTATAGTCTGCCCTGTCGCCGAGGAGCACATGCTGAAAGATCTTCTTCTGCTGAATCTTTTCTTTCACATCATCTGTTGTTGGCCATGCATGGTTGTTGATCTTACGTCGTCAAGGCTTAGGAGGGTCATGTTCCTTCCTCATTGACGTGTCGCGCCTGCAACCTTTTTTGTCGACAGTCGTGGCTGTCAGTAACCGCATAGGAGAAATCACAGCTCTTCCCTCTCTTTCACTCGTCGCCACTTGATTCTTGCTGCACCGCATCGCTCGACCTGCTTCCGCCTCGGAGGGCGATTTTAAAAAATGTAGATGAACGGTCGATGCAGTGGGGCCACCGTCTAATACGGCATGATCTTCGAAGTCGTGAGAAGACGGTTCGGTGCGGATTTTTTTCAAGGGCAAATAGGTATAGAACGAGATAAGTGCGAGTCTCGTTTATGAAACACGGTGTTTACTATGGTGAGGTTACTTGAGTCCGCATACTCAAGAAGACGCTCAGCATCTGCGTCGCGCGACCCATAACTGATTTCATCATGACATCTGTATTCGTCTCTCGTAGCGCAAACGTGTTTATGGTTGCCAGCGACGACGACGGTGCGGTATTTCTGCTGTCTTCTCATCAAGCAGGCTCCAAAACTGATGCTTGGCATGACAAGAGCATCCAGTCTGCGGAGTACATATAGGCAGAGAAGAAGTGATACAGTCCTCATTAGGGGCGGCACCGACCTTCATCAAACGATCGTCAACAACGTTCGACACCTACAACCGAGTCTTGGAAATGGAAACGAATACCGCGACATGGTGGTCCTGAGACTTCCGCATAGACCTTATAGCCACGTTCTCTGACCTATTGCAGGGCCACCCTTTCCGGCACCGCTCAGAAATGAACTCTTCTACGCTCCAGTGCTTCAACCAGCTCGCACGAGCCAACGTACCCACCTTCAGCGTTGCCAAGCGGGTCTTGTGCACGTTACAAGACTTTCGGACCAGCTCAGTTGCCCACAGATGACGTCCTCTCACCAGGGATCCTCGCACACTTCTCACACCCACCCGGTTTGGCAAATGCACGTCGACTACCGCGGACGCCATAGCACAATCTCAAAAAACATGAGCCATCATATACCGTGTTATGTGACATGAGGTGTTCGCAGGCCGGCCCTTCAGATGGCCTCTCGCCTGCGTCGGGGTCCGGCTCAGCTTCGCGAAGCGAGCCATTTCCCGTGGCACCTCGTGGGGAGTGGATATCGCCATAATTAGAAAGAAAGTTTGCGACTCGTCACTCTTGCTCTTGGGCGCCCTTTCACCTAAATGTCAAAAAAAAAACGCCTAGAATGCGAATCTCACAAAGGCCTTGATCCGATTTTGTACTTCACTCTTCATGATTTGCAAAACACGATACCCGAAATCGATCTTGTCAATTTATTTCAACGACAATAAGGCGCCGGTATGGTAACTGAGCGCCAATGTTCACTGTCCCTGGACTTTTTGAACTTTACAAAAATATTGTATTAACAAGCAAACTTCGTTTGCTCATAAAAATTCCTTTATAGAGCCCTCTGATTAGTCGACATCCAGTTTCTTTTACCGTAAAAGGCCTTTACTCGCAGATGGATTGAATAACGCCCAGCCTTATCCTTTATCCTTTATAGTAGTTCCAGCTCCCTGAAGCCAAAGATGAGATTTGCTATGCCGTTATGTTCTTGGCCTCCACAATCTTTAACAGATCAAAATTCAATTTGAACACAAAACACGGGAGACCACAGTTACAGAGATTTTTCGACGTGAAGAAAAGGAGAAATGTGTTCCATATCATTAAAAGCTGCGCAGAAATCCACTTTTGTGTATAGTATGTGGGTGTTGGAGATGTTTGATGGTGGTCGGGGTGCTCTCCAAAAACTGTTGGGCCGTTAAACGGAACTGTGATCGGGTAGGCTCTTGTCCATCCTGTATATTTTTCATCAATGTTGAAGGAGATTGTATGTGGTATATCTCGTGCCATTTGGGCCAGAATGCGTGGAAAAACCAACAGCAAACTCCTTTGCTTCAGAGCCATGAACCGTTGAGACAGTTATAAGGTCAATATGCTTTGGGAGGTAGAGCATGGTCGATGGTTGTGGCGCAGCAGGTGCCCTTCTGGAATTTTGCGCAGGAGGTTGAGATATCAAAGCATTGAAGACACATATGTATGTTGCTATAGTTTTGTCGTGGCTCCCACAACTGTTACCTGTTTCTATCTCCTGTCTAATAAAGTTAATCTTTGACAATTTTGAGTGAATAAAGCGTACTTCATCGCTGCTGCAATGTAATGCAAAGAAAAAGACATTACCTTACAAAGATAGGGTGGTGTGTTAATTATTTCTCTTCGAATCGTCACTACTCCTCCAAATATGTGGCAAAAAAGTTGGATAGTATCAAGAACACCAGTGTAGAACATAAGCCGATACGCCTGCCGTTGTCTGAACTCATGGTCGGTTACTAATACCTGTAATAGCAGAGAATACGCGAAAGCGGAAGTGACACTAATTTCTGTTCTGAAATAAAGAGGAAGCTGCCCAAATGAATAAAAAGAAATATCAAGGCTTCGATTCACTACAGTGTTTGGACGAAAAGTCTTTCATTTCACTTCCCACAGTTCTTCGGCGAGAAAGCGGGGCATGCAATAACTGGTGGCCGAATTCTGTATAACGGAGAAAAGAAGGATGAAATAGACGAGAGAACGAATTAACGAAAAAAGGCGAGTGGGAATTTTGAAAAAAAAAAACCAAACCCAGAGCTTGGCACAAAAACAGTCACCTTACAACGCAGTGCTTTTCAAATTGGACTGAGAGTGGTCAATCCTAGAGTTGGGGAAAGTGACGTGTTTATGCTTCGGAAATGCGCAAACGCCTAACCACCTCATCTCACGTCTTCTCGCCAGTGACTTGGAAGCGAGAAGAAAATTGGCTTATCGGCTTTACTGACTCATTGACTGAACGAGTGGGTTGGAGAGACCATTTAACGAGAACTGAAGACTCTACCACACAATGGTCACATGCACCGAGAGGGGAATGGTATTCTTAGCCAAGGTTGCTTTGTTTGTTAGAACCAATATTATCCCCTCTTGTGTCTCTGAAGACCGATTGAGAGAGGCCAAGATATGAGCACATTTCAATGAAATCTGTAGATGCCTTAAAATCACGTTTACTACAAACCCAGTCGATGTTGAAATCGCCTGTCACGATGCAATTTACACCTCCAGCTGCCAAGCCGCTGGTCGTGCTCAATAGTTGCGAATTGTTGCAGCTCGAGTAAGAAGCGGGACGATTTACACCTATGAGTCTTTGTCGAGGTGAATCTGGCGACAAAAATTGGGCATCGCAAATGGTTTCACTGAAAAGCACCTCAAACGACAAAGACAGTCCAATCAGAAAGAGGATCTCCTTAAGCTATCACATTTGGCCAGTTCTTAGTCTTTACAACCGGACTCGAGTACCAATGAGTCAACAGCAGCCTTAGGCAATGTCCCGGCCAGAGTAACCACTTCTCAGTTCACAGCGACAGTACCTGAGTGTTCCTAAGAACAGAACGGTTGGGTTTGTTGGGTGATATGGCTAAGCAGACCAGTACCGATTGACTTCATCTATTTTCCCGCAGATTAGATTGCTTTGCGCGGAAAGGGTAGTGTTTGAGGGTGATGTCGCCAACCCACCCAACCAATGTTCAGCGGCCTACCGGCCACTGGTGTTTGAATATTCTCACCATCTTCACTGTGAATCGGAAGAGAGGTCACTTCTTTAAAGCACGAAATAGCAGACAATCCTTATTGCCTAATAGAAATTCCAGAAAATCTCACCGTGTTAAAAACGAGGTAAATTGGAAGCAACGCAGACGGAACAGTTATGTAGATGACGCCGACGATTATGCGATGATTATAAACAGTGCTTGAGGCCGAATATCCATCGCTGTCGGCCATTACTGCCCAAAGGTCTGGAGAGGCAAAAACTACGTCTTTCGGATCCAGTTAGAGGCGGGGAATGATGCATACAGAGTACAAGCAGTGTCTCGTGGCCTTTGACTTCGTTTTTTTCGCTTCAATTTCTTCTGAGTACATTTGTTCTGCAATCATTCGCCACATGTCATGCGACTCAGTGTCGAAAGGGCAACTAATCGTGGAGGAGGAGGGCGAGCGCTAGGACAACACACGACCTTGCTTCCTTTCGTAGCGGCTAAAGCTACGATTTGCCAGCTAGAACTTTCAAAGTACCATAAAGTATCTGTTTATTGAAGGTCAGGAAAGCGTTCGTTAACAGCTTTGTCCCAGAAGTTAAGTAGTTTTGAAAACGTTTTTCTTTAGCTAAAATCGCCGGACTGTTTTCTTCTCGCATATTCAGCTGCTCGACGTCGAACAACTCATAGGGCAGTTTTCTCTTGTGGCTGGAGAAAAATAACGATTCTGGACTGTTTCGAGCCACCTCAGCAGGTGAATTGGATCAATTTTCTCATTGATCAATTCGGCGGAGGCAGGGTGCGACCCCCTCCCAATATTTGACTGTGATCATCGATAGGTCGCATTGCTAGGTCTATCTTTCCTATTCGGTGACTTTCTTTGCGAGTCATGGACACTCCTTCTGGTATTGCATTTAAGAGCAACCACAAGCGACCGAGGACGTCTTCTCGCCTGCTGGCCGTGGAAGGATCAAAGAAGGACATTGGTGACTTGGAGTCGTGCAGAGTCGTGCCAGATTGTGTGAAAACAATCCTACTGCTGATCACGACGCTGTCGTGAATCTCCATGGTTACGCCTCTACCGAGGCTGTCATGCTACTTTCGAAATACGTTTAGCCACGCATGCGCAAAAGTATTGGACAATTTTGATCAACATGATCGCGCGCCATCCGGGGCATGCCGGTTCGGCCTTCGCCTCCAGTCAGTCTGCATCTTCGTACGTCGTCAACGCCTGCTACCGGCCTGCCTTCGTCCATACCCACGTCCAGTATCGACCACTATGAAGGAGTCCAAGGATACGCGTCCGCTGCCAACCAGTCGGAGCATTCGACTGTCATTGCGGAATCATCACCGCGAGATGTCAAGCCGTGGAAACCATCGGATGGACGAGGATAAATCCGTCAGGTAACCGAGTGAACCGGCTCTGGTAACCCGACGTGACCTGACACACGTCGCACTGCAGGGTCCATTGCCCCCACGCGGGTTGGTCGAGGTGGTCCCTGGGACTAGGTAGATTCGGTCGGGATTGTGAAGCAAGTTAACATTTAAGGGACACTAACTCATCGTATGCCTTAAACGCTATGGTATTGTTCGTAGAAGAACCTTGTGCTCATAAACGGATGTGAGATAAACTGTGTTAGAGTGCCGAAGTCATGCGTAGTAAAGTCACATATCTATCGAGTCGTATAGTAGTGGGAGGACCAGCGAACGGGCATAGTACGGATTGTATGCGTAATGAACGCAAGGGCCCAAAGCGTTCGAGTGATAGTGTACATGAATGTCAGCTGTGGACACGAAAGCAAGACGAGCTCGGGTGATGCTTATTGGAAGGCTACTGATCGCGCCACCAGTCGAGGCAGTAGGGCCTTAGGGGTTCTGTGGTAAGAAACGCCGCGAGGCAGGGAATGAGCAGGGCGAGTGAGTGTAAGTCCTCGAGATGGACAATCGAACGTAGTGAACTCTCTCCCTCCAGGTCTCGTCCTGCGCGCTCGGGGTAAAAGGGGCTCACGGCGCGACATGACAGCTAAGTTCCGTCATCGCTCCGAAAACGCCCAATACCTCAAGGAGAACGCTAAACTCCACTCAAAGCTATGTGCGCTGCAGAAAAAGGTTTTAGAATTTGAGTCCCTCGGAGCTTCCACAGATGATCCTAAGACGAGTGCTAGCAACGTGTGTCAAGTGAGATTAATAACTTCCATAAATGTGAACGTCAGCGCTCAACTGTGATAAGTGGTGTCTGTAAAATGTCTTCTCCAAATGTTGCTGATCGAATCCAACATGACTTCAATTGCGTTGTAAAAATTTTGTCTTTGCTAGGAATTGAGTCGTCTCCTTTGAATGTTTATAGGCTTGGCAGGTTGCTGCCAGGCAAAAATAGACTCTTAAGGTCGTCCTCCCATCTACCTTCCATCAACGTCATGCTGTAAAAGGGCTCCCCATCTGCGCTTCTTCGCAGTCAAGGGTCTATTTCTTCGCCCATCCCTGACCTTGGCTGAGAGGAAAGCAAGGAAAGAGCTTCGTGATGCGAGAACTCCTACCCAGGAGCAGGCAAAGGACTTGCCAACTGCGTTTCCTTGCTCTGCTGAAGGGGAGCGTGACACCCGTGCCATGGAAGCTTCGCTCCAGAGCTCTGGTTTAAACTGAATAGAAATCTACGGTGTTCAGTTAGGTGCCTGTATTCGAATGTCCACTCGATTCCTAAGAACGCCAAGGAAATCGATTTAGTTTCAGCTAGTAGATATGACTTATGCGTATTCACTGAAACTTGGTTAAAGTGTCATCATTTATTGCCATCCCTTTTATACAATTCGTGTTGTACGTTTGAGGCCATTTGTTGCGACAAACCGAGAAAAATGGGAGGTGGAGTACTGGTTCTCCTTTTAAAAACCTTACAGCATGAACTTGTCTTTTCCGAAAACGTAAGTTAAGGTTACGAAATTCTAGCACTCGATGTTCTTTGTAATCCAACTCCGGCGAGGGTGGCAGCTGTGTACAGAACGCCCGCTTGCTCGCAGCTTTACACTGAACAACTTATTAAAACCTATTAAAACTTATTTGCAAGAGCCACTCATTACGATGATGTCAACGGGAAGCTTGAGTCGCGCAATGGCGCGCGATTTCTTTATCGACTCGCGAAGGTCCGCCATCGCCAGACTGAGGATGTTGAGAAGTTCTTTGGCATCAACGATGAGAACGGTCATCTACTCATGGACCGCAAGATGGTTTTGAACCGATGGCGCACCTACTTCGAGGAAGTCTCGACAGTAGAGTTTGCTCATCCGAGCATTCCATCTCCTCCTCCTGTATACAGTCCCGTTCAGAAAATCACCGTAGAGGAGGTAGAAGCGGCTTTGAAGAAGATGAAGCCGGGCAAGGCAACGGGCCCCGATGATTTGGCGGCCAACTTGTGAAAGTACAAATCCTGGTACCCAACGAAATGGCTAGCGACGTTCTTCAACCAGGTTATTACGGAGAAGAAAGTGCCCGAATTTGGCAGAGAAGCACGACTCTCCCGATTTGGAAAAATAAGGGCAGTCTAGCAGACTGCACAAACTACCGTCCAATCCGATTGCTTTCGCATAGCATGAAGATCTTCGAGCGGATTGTCGACGGGCGCATTCGTGATATCGTCCAACTCTCTACCAACCAGTGAGGCTTCGTAGCTGGTTGTGGCACAGCCGATGCCATACACGCCGTTCGTCTTCTGATAGAAAAACACCGCGAAAAACAGAAGCCGGTGCATCTTGCCTTCCTGGATTTGGAGAAGGCATTTGATCGCGTTCTGCGTGAAGTGATATGGTATGCCTTACGGGAACACGGAGTCCCCGAAGAGCTCATAGAGTGGGTACGAATACTGTACTCTTGTCCAAAGAGTCGAGTGCAATCTGCAACAGGCACGTCGATGGAGTTTTTTACGACGATGTGCTCAGAACTTCTCAGCTGCCTAAACTGCATTAGCCTCAGCTCCCAGTTTAAAGCGGCGGAAGATAGCGGTTAGAGTTTCTTGCGCTTTTACTCGCCCACGTTGGATTTTTCGACACTCACAATGGTACAGTTCTGTTCACCATGAAAAGTGTTATCGAATAGTGTAATTTTCTACCGATTTTGGAAGCATCGATTTTTTGACGGTTTCGCATCGAGGACGAGGCCTCTCGAGGCCGCGGCAATGGATGATGACGTCATCGAAAAGCGATATCTTCGAATTGGGTCATGCTTGGTACCGTTCGATAGAGCTTTTCATAATGAATTGAACGATTGTAAGCTTTCACAACGATGTTTTGTTGCGATCAAAACTTCTAGCGCCAGGCGGGACGCGAACCCGCACCTCCCTCTGACCGGGCGAGAATGCTCTACGCCTTTATACCACCGGCGCCGTTTGATCGAACGCAACATCCACACCTCGTGGGACCGATCAGCACCCACCCGTAAATTGCGCGAGCAGGCGTGTTCTGAGCGCTATAACTCTGTCATGTTGAACATTTCCGGTTGCTGCTCGGCAGTTTCGTAGACAGTAAAATTTTCTAGCAGTGTCCCAAAACACAGTGACGCAGCTTATGAGTCGAAAAAGTTACAGCGGTGTAAAATGCAGGTTAGCCTTGTGTGACAGGATTTTTTTCCAATTTCAGTCGACCCGTGCGGAAAACGCAGAGAGCTAACGGCCTACAAATGCGCATGCGAGCAGAACGCTTAAGATGCTTTGAGACGACATGCTCACAATTCCCTAGCTGATTACACAGCTTTGGCCCCAGCCACCATTTTGAATCAGCTAAAGAGTTTTGAGCACGTCATCTTAAAGTCGCTCCGATAGCTGACAAGATGCGAGAAGTTCGCCTGCGATGCTACGGCCACGTTCTGCGTGGAAAGGAAGACAGCGCCCGTAAGACAGGCCTCTATTTCGAAGTGTCTGGAAAGCAGCCTAGAGGGCGGCCGAAGCAGCTGTGGGCTGATACGTTGCACAAGGACTCTAAAGTAGCTGGTGCCGACCCTGATCCAGCACGACATCGGGAAAGATGGCGACATGGCACCAGAAGAGTGGACCCCGCCATGAAGCTAGACAAACGCGGAAGAAGAATTGCAATGTTCGTCCATCGAGAGTGTTTATTCGACGACTAAAGTTACAAAGTGCAAACAGCCGTAAACGGTTTTTTCTTATACAGTGAGAAATAAGTAGCCGAGAACTTGAACTCCGTGATGAAATTTTTACAATATTTAGCGTAGGCAACGCCTTTAATTTTTCTAATAGTAGCAGCAAATAATTTTCCCTGGGTAAATGAAAGAAAAGCAGTTAGTAGAGGTTATGAAGAATGGTTAGAAAAGGACGCAAAGATCCATTAGCATTAGGTATAGGTTTGGCGGTGATTTCACATTCTGCGGAGTTCCTTTCCGTTTCGATCTTCTCAAACTGGGACGTTGTCGAAAATTAGGTGGGCTGGCTACGTAATGCGCTTCGCAGACACCCGCTGGACGAGAGCCATCACCGACTGGATTTCGCGGGATGTCAAAAGAACACCAGGACGCCCACCAACGCGTTGGTCGAACCTCTTCGTGAAAGCCCTGAACGACCGATATGACGCTCTTCGTGTCCCTCGAGCGAGGAGGATCCATTGGACCACTCTGGCACGCGACAGGGACGAATGGAGACGCTGCTGGCGCCCGCTCGAGCAGGTCGATGATTAACGGAACGACAGGTGATACATGTGATTCATTTCATGTGTTTAAGACTAGTCGTCTTCTCCACTCATCGTTACCAAAACAGCCAATCTAGTGAAGTTAACAAGGTAAACAAAGGCAGGAGCAACAAAAGCACTGGAATGGCGAGGACTTAAAAGAAGTCATCATAACCTCGCGTTGCTGAATCTGTGACTAGCTCATTGCGCTCTTGCTCGCACCACGCGTACAGTTTTAAGTCTTCGTTTCCACAGCTGTATCGCTGAAAGAAAATTTTGCCGGCTGGCTGCCTGTAGAGTAGCCGTCTGCTTCTTTACTCATTACTGTTTACGTTGTAGTTGCACTCACCAATCACGAAGCCTGTGAACTCTTTCGATGTTTTCAAACCAGGAAACACCTCGTGGTATCCTTTATCATGTTTGCGTTTCTTGGTCTTGTCCAATTTTTTACTGCGCTTCTTCTGCCCTTTAGTATTCATTGTTAGAGCCGTCCCCGTTCGTTGGGTACAAAGAGATGGTCGAGTTACAATTTGAACATTTATTAGCTTTTGGCATAAAACATAAAACGGCCAAAATCTTCACAAGGCGTGTTTTTTGCGTTCCTGAAATATTTTCACCAAGAGAAGAAATTGTGCAAGCAGCGTAACGGAACCGATCGCTGACACCGATATGATGCTGTTCCGTGTGACACAGTAGGATCCTGAAAAGAAGGAAATTTCAGAAACAACAGGAAGCCTCAAGCCACCGCCGAAACAATAGTGTAATGTGAAACTGGAGTTCAGGTCTCTTGAAAAATTTTCACTTCACTTCAAGTTCGAAATTGATTCCTGGATACAGATGTGCCCTTGTCACAACCATTAAGGCACTGACCTATTAGGGGAAAGAGGTAGGTTTCTTTTGATTTAATAGTTTATCATAACTCCAGAGCAACGCTATTTCGAAACTCCTTTCGTTACCTCAAGTTCTAAATATCGTTTCACATGAGCGAAAACATTCTGAATCATCTACCGTCCTTCAACTTTAGACTTCTTATCCGTTACAGTTCAATGCAGTTTTCGGTAACAGTGCGAGGAAACCAATGCAGGATTGTTTAGCTTTTGATGAGTTTCAGCAAATGCATGCGTCCTATCGCTGAATTTTTGAAAGCTGTTTTTTTTTTCGCCGAAAGCTGTAGAAATTACCTTGTGTTGTGTTAAGCATACCCAACTATGGTCTAAATATAATTTTATGAAGGCGTAGTAAGTCCATGTCGCGTAGGCGGATTTCATTGATTTCAGGTGTAAGCACGCCAGCCAAACATAACCAAGCAGAGCGCCGACCAATCGCACGACAGCCAATCAGGGTGCCGATCGTGTACACTTCCTATGAATGGCATGCGTATTTGATGCAGCCTGACTGACTGGAGCGCTCCCACCTATTCAACACATCTAATGCAGGAGTCCCCTTCATGTGCCACCTCATCGCGGTGAAGGGGTGAACATCACTTTGTGATGGCTAACGGCACAAACGGTCACGCAGTACGCGACGCTTTGTCGTGTATGGGCGGCTCTCATGTATCCCTGGCCAGGAACGTGAGTAACCAGACCACCGCTATGGCTCAAACAACTAAACCCGCGCCCCAGTCCTCCGCGCGCCGGAGGTGGACTTCTACGACGTCGGTTGCATCCACCCCCGGCGAGGGACCATCTAATCTCGGAGTTAAACTATCAGGACGTCGTTGGAATCGGACTACCGGAAACTCCCTCCCACCACGACATGGAAACTGCCTATTCTTCTGCACTTATAACTGTCGTTCGATCGCATCTGAGCAGGATCTTCGGACACTGCTTTACAGAAGCCGCAACATCAAATACGACGTTATCGCTCTGCAGGAAACGAAAGGCAGAACGGAAACCATAAGAAGGACCGACCACAACGAGCTTCTCATTATCGGAGCAAAGGTGGACAGAAAGAATATTGGCGGAGTTGGATTTCTCGTCAATTCGACAGTGCACCACCGAGTAGACTCTTACAAGATCATCAGTCCGCGAGTAGCTGTTCTTCGTCTGGAAACCAAAGATCAAGGAACCATCTCCATCATAAATGGATATGCTCCAACATCTGCGGCCACAGATGAAGAAAATGAGTAATTCTACAAGCTGTTCGAAAGGACCGTCAACGACGAGAAGAGCTACTACAAAGTTGTCGATGGTGACTTTACCGCTATCGTCGGTACGAATGATCACGACGAATGGAGGCTAGGACCACATGGAACTTCCTCAAGAAACGAAAACGGAGAGCGCCTGATAGACTTCCTATCCGCGTGCCACCATGGAAATTCTATGTTTAAGAAGCCTTCAAACCGACGATGGACCTGGGAAAGCCGAAATGGAGAAACACGTTCAGAGATCGACCATGTTCTTACAAACAGACGCTGGAGTCTGTTTGACGTCTCCGTGCTGCCTTCATTTGACACCGGCTCGGATTACCGTCTTGTCCGTGCGAAGCTGGCTCTCAAAAAGAGGATGTTCAAGCGTGACACTCATAAACCGGCACCGGTGAGGATCCCCACATTCAAGTCTGAGGAGTTGGAATATGCAATAAAGTCGTATGATTGGAATCTTCTTGAAGATCCATCGAAAGACTACGACCTTCTCTTCAAAGGACTGTTGAAATGTGCTAGCAGCTCTTGCGGAGCCACATCACCGTCTGCTTCAAGACTCAACGCACATGCGATTAAGCTCCTGGAGCAAAGAAGAGCTGTTAAACTGGACTGGATGCTTCCCATCTGGAAAAAGTCACCATCTCGAAGGCCTGCCGAATTGCAGTGAAGGAGTCCATTCAAGCCTACAGAAGATTGAAGCTGTTAGAAGCCGCTGGGAAAGGTTCAAACATAAAGCGCTGCAAACGAGATCTCTGCGATCAGAAGGCAACAATGTCAGCCCTTGTGGATAAGGATGGAACAACGCAAACGTCTCGAAGAGCGATGGAGGCCATCGTTCAAGAATTCTACACAGATCTGTTCCGTTCTTCCATCACTGTCCCGAAATGCTTGATGCCACCAGCTGAGGATTTACCTCCCATTCTGGAATCAGAAGTTGCTCATGCCATCAGAAGGATGAAGCCGGGCACTGCTCCCGGACCGGACGGCATTTCTGCTGATCTCCTTCGTGCGGGTGGCAGTGCCCTCTGCTCACTTCTTGCCAAGCACTTCAACCACTACCTTCGACTTGGTAGGGATCCGGATTCATGGAAGGAGTCGAAAACAGTTTTAATCTTCAAAAAAAGTCAGCAGGAGGATATCAACAACTATCGACCCATCAGTCTGCTCTCGGTTGTGTACAAGATCTTCACCAAGATACTGCTTAACCGCATGGAGCGTTGCTTGGATGAATATCAGCCAGTGGAGCAAGCAGGGTTTCGCAAGGATTTCTCCTGCATGGACCATATTCAGACTATCTCACAGCTCATCGAGAGGAGCCGCGAATACCACCTCCCACTTGTCCTTGTCTTCGTGGATTACCGGAAGGCGTTCGACTCCGTGGAAATCAACGCCGTTTTGAACGCACTTGTGCACGCTGGTATACCACCGCCCTACATCCGACTTCTCGACGAATGCTTCTCGAACACATCGACTACCATTCAGCTGTTCGATCGAAAGCTTAAAATTCCTATTGGGAAAGGAGTACGGCAGGGAGACACGATTTCTCCCAAGCTATTCACAGCGGCACTCCAGGATGCCATGAAAGACTTGAACTGGGACGATAAAGGCTACCTTGTCGACGGTAAACGGATCAGCAACCTTCGCTTCGCCGACGATATTGTTATGATCTCTACCAGCACGGCAGAAGTCGAGGAAATGCTGAACGAGCTCAATGTGGCAGGTATGAAGATTGGATTGGACATGAATATGTCCAAAACACAATTTATGGTCAATCAGTGGTGTGACGCGGGACTCGTAAGGTTAAATGGAGTCGCTCTACAACAGGTCGACTCCTACGTCTATCTGGGAAGAGAGCTGAACATGGATAACGACCTCGCTCCTGAAATCGCCCGCAGGAGACGCGCAGCATGGGCAGCCTTTAGTTCGATTCGCGAAGTCACCGATCAGGTTAGAGATCCCGGCCTCAGGGCCTCGATATTCAACGCCTCTGTACTGAATGCGATGTGTCACGCGACGGAAACCTGGCCCGACAACAAGACAATCGCCAGACGATGCAAACTACGCATCGTGCACTGGAGAGATGTCTTCAGGAGAGGACAAGCCTTCGTCAGCAATGGCAAGGAGGCCTACGAAGCTCGGAGCTACGGGAGAAATCGCAATTAGCAGACCCGCTGCAGTACATGAAGAAGTCCAAATATCGCTGGGCCGGACACCTGCTTCGACGAAGGGACGATAGATGGAGTCTCCGTGTCACAGAATGGCTCCCGAGAGACCATAAGAGACCACTGAGACGACCGCCAACGCGATGGGCAGACTTATTCTCAAGATCTTTCAGAGAGCGGAGTCTGCCCCACTGGATGCAAGCAGCCAGAGATCGAGCGGTCTGGAGGAGTTGTGGTTCCCGCTGACAAGACCTCCAGCCGACAAAAGGACCATCAAAGTATCAAAGTAAAGTAAGTAATGCAGGAGTACAGCAAGTATTAATTGTAGTAAAAAAGAAGATTGCGCAAAGCACTCGTCTAAATTGCCGCGAATTTTATTTGGTTGATAGAGTGTACCTGCCGCTGAAATTATGCAGCCGTGGGAGTATATGTGCGTTTTTGTAGCTGTTTTCGTTGTACCGTCTTTATCTGTATTACTCCATGCAGACACAGTATCTGCTGTCGATGAAACTAACATCACGACAATTCAATCGAGTGCACGAAACGATCTCTTCTTTCAATCCACTAAATGACTGCTGCCTTCCTTCGTTTTTTATTCGTTCCACGGATCTCCCTCGATAGAGAGCTTTTGGGCTCTCTTGTTAAGAGGGATCTCGGGCCGCCTGTCGCAGGGCCACGTGTCGCAGGGCCACGGCGCGTCCCCGGGTGGTGGATAGGGGAATTAAACGCGAACCAAATGCGACCGTGTACTGCCCAGAGACGAAGGTGGGATGCAGGGGATGGATTCCTTGCTCCTGTTGTGTCGGGTTGACGCGTTCCTTGTGCGTGGGAGCGGCATGTTCGAGCACAGTGTGCGTGGATGTGTCCGTGACTGTGCGGACTGTAACTGTGTCGGCCCGGCCAAAAGCTTGCACTCGGGCAGTCTGCCTGGCTGCCCGGAGTTCTTCGCCCGCACGACAGAGTCTGACTAGCTACCCGTGTTGTATTGCAGTCAAACACAGCGGCACTAAAGGGCCTCATTCCCCTGACCCCGAAAGAGCCCCCATTTCTGCAGCGATGGGAAGGACGAGTACGGAGAGGCTGCTAAAATCTCAGGGCCTAACCAGGCTGCGCAAATTGAGATGGACTAGGATGACGATCTGTACTTACAACGCCCGCACACTTGCATCGGAAGCATCCGTCGAGGACCTGATGATGCAAGCCAGGAAGATCAAGTACGACGTCATCGGACTGACCGAGACGAGAAGACACCACCCCCTACACGCCGCCTACGACTCTGGAGAAGAACTGTTCCTCGGGACATGCGACAGCAGGGGAGTAGGCGGCGTTGGTGTCCTCGTCAAAACGCACTTGGCCATGAACATCGATTCGTACGAGTCTCTGACAAGCCAAATCGGACGTCTGCGACTGAAGCGATGTGGTTCCGTGCCAGCTTTGACTGTGTTGGTCGCGTATGCCCCAACATCCGACTACGACGACGAAGAGGTCGAAGCCTTTTACGTGGAGCTGGAGAAGTTCTATAAGGAAGATCACACCTTCTACAAGGAGACCATCGGCGACTTCAACGCCAAGATCGGACCACGAAGGTCGCCGGAAGGACTTCACATCGGAACCCACGGTTTGGAGTGGAACGAGCAAGGTGAAAGGCTGTCTGAGTTTATCATGTCGACCAAGACCATCCATGGAAACTTCCAGTTCCAGAAGCCTCCCTCCCTACGATGGACCTGGGAATCTCCCGGTGGCCAGTTCCACAACGGGATCGACCACATCATCTTCAACCGCAAGTATTGCCTGACCGACGTCTCCGTTGTTCCCAAGTTCTACACGGGATCGGACCACCGCCTTCTTCGCGCAAGGTTCCGCTTTTCGCGTCAAGGAGAGAAGGCCGCGAAGTTCAAGAAGAGGAGTTCCAGAACGTCCATCAACTGGGACCTCTACCCCTTTCTTGCCGGCCTTTGGGAAGATGCCGTCATGGACAACGTCGACGAGGAATACGACCGCTTCGTGCACCATCTCCACGATAGTGCTAAGGGAGCCGAGAGCTTGAAGACCACCAAGAGACGTCTGTCTCCGGAAACTCTCGAGCTGATACGCCAGCGTGGAGCAGCACGAGCGTCAGGCAACTACCAACTGACGTCCGAGCTTGCGAGGCTATGCAGAGCGGCGATAAAGGAGGATCTTAATGAGAGAAGGGCGGAAGTGTTGGCTGAAGCTGCAGAGGCAGGGTTGAGCATACGCAATGCCCGCCGAGACTTCGCCAACTTCAAGACCAAGATGACCGCTCTCCGACGTCCCGACGGAACCGTTACCTCTTCCAGAAGAACCATGGAGAAGGTCATTCACGATTTCTACTCCGATCTCTTCGATAGCCACGTCCACCTGCCCCAAGGCATCTTCCGCAGGTTGGATACGTCGTCCCCTCTGTTCTCCCTTCCGAGATCCGACACGCCATCTCGTCGGTGAAGAAACGTACAGCACCCGGTCCTCACAGGATCAGACCCGAACACCTGAAGAACCTCCCGCCAGCGCTAATCAACACCCTGGCGCGGCTCTTTTCGCGCTACCTGTCGGAGTGCAAGGTTCCATCTCATTGGAAGACCAGCAAGACCGTCTTGCTGTACAAGAAGGGAGACGTGCACGACATTGGCAACTATCGCCCGATCTGCCTGCTGTCCGTAGTCAACAAGTTGTTCACTCGAGTTATCCTGAATAGGATCAGCCGAACGCTGGACGAAGGACAGCCATGCGAACAAGCAGGATTTCGGAGAGGATTCAGCACGATCGACCACATACACCATTACGATGCTCATCGATGTGTCGCGAGAGTACAAGCTGCCGCTGTGCCTTATGTTCATCGACCTGAAGAAGGCATTCGACTCCGTCGAAACTGAAGCGGTCATGGAAGCCCTGCTCACTCAGGGCGTTTCTACTCAGTACATCAGAGTCCTTCGAGAGCTGTACAGTGGATTCGCGACCAAGATCTCACAACGACGTCGTCATCGACGTCGGGAGAGGGGTTCGGCAAGGGGATACCATATCCCCAAAGGTCTTCAGCGCCACTCTCGAAAACGTCATGCGCGAACTAGAATGGGAAGACATGGGAGTGAAGGTCGACGGCCGGTAGCTGCACCATCTGCGCTTCGCTGACGACATCGCGCTGATAACACCGAGCATCAGTGAGGCGGAGCGAATGCTGGCCGACTTCGATCGTGTATGTGGGAACGTTGGACTGCAGCTGAATCTTACGAAGACGATGTTCATGAGGAACGGATGGGTTTCTGATGCCCCATTCTCGCTCAAAGGAACGAACATCTCCGAATGCTCTAGCAATGTGTATCTGGGTCGCGAAGCCAACATGGCCAACGACCTAGCACCAAAGCTGAGCAGGAGGAAAAGAGCGGCTTGGGAAGCTTTCAAGAGCGTCGAAGAAGTCGCGAAGAAGACGAAGAACGTCCGACTCCGTGCCCACCCATTCGACTCCACTGTTCTTCCTGCCCTAACATACGCCTCAGAGACCTGGGCTATACGAAAGCAGGATGAACACGCGATCAGCGTCGCGCAGCGTGGAATCGAGAGGACGATGCTCGGAGTGACACGACTCACGCAAGTGAGAGAAGGCCTCCGGAGTTCCGAGCTTCGCCGACGTTCGAAGATCAGAGACGCTGTCGCGAGGGCCAAGTTGTCGAAAATTAGGTGGGCCGGCCACGTAATGCGCTTCGCAGGCATCCGCTGGACGAGAGTCATCACCGACTGGATTCCGCGGGATGTCAAAAGAACACCAGGACGCCCACAAACGCGTTGGTCGGACTTCTTCGTTAAAGCCATGAACGACCGATATGACGCTCTTCGTGTCCCTCGAGCGAGGAGGATCCATCGGACCACTCTGGCACGCGACAGGGACGAATGGAGACACTGCTGGCACCCGCTCGAGCAATTCGATGATCAACGGAACGACAGGTGATACAGGTGATACTAAATTTTCCTGAAACAAAAATTTCCAGCCTTCTTGAAAAGCTTCTGTTTCAATATAGAAAAGGCTTGTCTAGATTAAGACTTGGTTTCACTTTGGTTTCAGAAGTGTCAAGCTTTCATATAAAGCAGTCTCCAATTTAATTTAGAAAATGTCCAGTTTGGTTTGAAAAGTGCCTAGTTTGATCTGAAAGGGCTCCAATTTTATTTGAAAAGTGTCCTCTTTGACGTAGAAATAGTATAGATGAATACTATGTAATTGGCAATACATATAAAGCGCAAGACTGTGAATCAGAAATTTTCGAAGAAATTTGCAGGCAAAGCACCCTAGAGCATTAGTAGAAGACATCAATCAATGGGACTGCAGCAAAGCTTATCTCAATGATTTTATCACTTTTGCCACTAGCACGAGTATGAAATATGTAATACCGGAGCTTATGTAAACGATAGTGAAGAGTGGAGCGAGCTAAAGCCATCTCTGACGGTATTAGGTTGTCCGGGAAAGTTTTCAGCTTTTCGAGTGGTATGAGTACTTCGTTTAAACTACCATAGCTTTCTCAAATCTCACCGAATTTAGTCGAAATAAGCACCGGTCGAATGAGCACAGTTTTGCTGGCGGGCCACCAGTCCACTTATTCCATCAGCGAAAAAAATTAGATGGTTGAGATTCGACAAAATCAGCAACGAAGAAAGGTACAACGAGACCAGCTACAAAAACGCACATATACTCTCATAGCTGCATAAGGTCAGCGGCATGTACACTGTATCAATCAATTCAAAATCGATGCAATCTAGGCGAGTACTTGTAAACACTAAACTCCTCCTTTTTTCTTTTTTCCTTTTTTACTACAATAAATAATTGCTGCGCTCCTGCATTTTAAGACAACTAACTGTAACTCACTATGCTTTCTTAGAATTTTTTTTACAAAATCTTGAAGTGCTTCACTTTCAACACCCTTATTAAGAGACGGTGAATTTTTTTTTTAATCAAAGAAAGCGATACTAAACTTTCCTGAAGCAAAGGTTAATCTGACCGTGTTAGAGAGTGGTTTAATCTGTTAGACGCTCGTTTTGATTTGAAAGATTGATTTCAAAAACATCAAGATGGTTAGAAGAGTGTTCAATTTGGTTTGAAAAGTGACAAATTTGACGCGATATTTGCATAAATAAAAGATGATAAAAAGATCTTTGAGTAGTAACGTAAAAATCACCACACATTATTTTCTTGCAATTGTTTTCCCCATATTCAATTTCATTTACTTTTGTAGGGTGTTCAAGAAGCTAGTAACTAAAAGTAACTAGTTCCCAGTGGCCCGGTTCAATTCATAGGATATTCTTCTAGTGAATATTCCAGCTAGATGTAAGCGTGAGGAAACTGACTTTCAGGCTGATCGTCATTCCTGACGAGTAAAGAGATTTGAACCTCGTCAGAATTGGCGTCCAGGTCGACGCTATCGGATAAGTAGCGCCGTCTTCTGGAGTTCCGAAAGCAATTCCGCTGCAGAAATCAATAATCGATTTTCCATAGCTAGCGGTGAAATTGGCTTAGATACCTGCTCGCAGTGGTCACACAGTTCTAACCTACAGATGATCTTCACTGCATCACCGTCCTTGAAGCGAAACGCCCTAAGTGGAATGGAGAAGCCGTCCGATTCCCTCGTTATTGCACCTCTGACGATATACTCGCGCGCTGTTCGCGTCACACACCTTCAAAACGCGTGCATTAGCAGGAACATGCACCTTAACAGTGCTGCAGATTAGTTCGAGCCAATCGTTTTTCTGTACTCCACCGTGAAAAAGCTATTCGACTCTTGCTGTGTTTTGAAGGAGAAATACTTTGCAACAGTAGGACTTTGATTAACTTACCCGTTGTCTATAAGCGTGATGTTCTCTCTGCCGTTGGAGTCCAGTGCCACACAATTCGTAACTGTGTAATTGCTACCGAAGCTGCTGTCGTCGTCAATTTTCAGATCGACATTCTGCCCCAGAATCACATTCCTCACCTAAATTGTTTTCTTTTGAGCATAGAGGAAAACCCATATGTCGATTTCAGGTTATCTGACGCTAAAATCCGTTTTGTTCCTTTTTTAAATGTGCTTTTCTGCCACTCAATTTTTAAACAATCCTCATGTTGGATGGAACTCTGGTACATACTTAAGCAGTAATTGACTTGACAAATATGTACTTCCCCATATAATAGTGAGGCAGCATTGTAGCGCAATGGTTAACAAAGGCTCTAGTAAAGCATGGTAAGGATAAGTACAAGGGTGCAGGTGCAGCTTCTTATTCTTCTTCTACTTTAGCATTTGAACCGCGTCGTTAGGAGGTGTGGTGACAGAATATACACGTTTGCGCAGTTTTAGAATATCATTAAAACATACAATGGAACATAACCAGGAGAATCCACACTTTATTTCAAATCGTGAAAGGTTGAAATCACCTATCAAATTTTTTAATTATGGCCTCTATATCTTGAACTTATAAAACTTTATAGCCACTGATTTAAAACTATATGTATAGCTAAGACTGAGAAATTTCGCGAATTCTTTATTAGCCTTTCCAAAATGATGCTTCGGCTTTATCCAAGTAAACTTAATGTTCAGAATGAGGAAGCACTTCGTCACGGCATGCAACTCTCAGTGCTTCAGACTGTTAGAGAACAATTACCTCATTCTTTCCTTTGGTTCGCAGTTCCATCTTCATTGGTGAGTAACGCACTTTCCCATAAGGTTGTATCGATGTGGGACTAGCACTCCTAAAGTTCTCCTTTGTCTGCGGAACGTACAAACGTGGAACCTCAGTGCACTGCTAGCTTACGTGACTTGAAGAACACTTGTAGCGGACATCTTCGTCGTGTGATTACTGTAGTCACATGAGATACGGTAGAGCTTATCATACTCCGTAATCACGGGCATTCCGTCGAGATTGCTACGTTTGACGACAATCACGTTCTCGTAGACAAGACCATTCTGTGAAGCAATACATGGCAAGGAAGGAGCATGATATATCGTAGTTAGTGATAGTAGCAAAAATAATATAAATACATACAATGTATCGAGAAAATTTAAAATCCTTCGCGTAAAAAGTTAGCTTCAGGTGAGGCTGTCGCTTGTGTATATCTAATAAATTCATTCCGAATGGTCAGCTCTTTGGCGCACATACATGTTCTACGTGTGCTCTAATCTTAGCAAAGATTTTAGATGAAGTTCTGTATACAACTGTGTTGTATAAAGCTGCTAAGATAATCAATCTCTATTGAACTGTATAACGTTCCAACCCTTGGAGCGCTAATAGTCCCTCAAGGATTCGTGTGTTGTTATCTACACGACCAAAAGTTTAACCCACTCTAATCCTTCAGTGCGTTGTTTTGAGGCATAATAGAAATCCTCAACCCATGAGCGACAGAGCTACTTGCTGTTCTACAACATGAGCGTAACGGAGTCACTGACGTTGCAGTATATTGCCCCTTTCCCATTGAGGGCACTCTTTACTACAGTCCCATTCTTTAGTACCATTTTCTGCCCCTCACTGGTCACCACGAGGCACTATATGTAACTTATATCACGAAGGAAATGGCAGAAATTCAGCAAAGAAAAAACTCCCAGTTGGTTCTGTATTCGCAGGTTTCCTAACAAACACAGACCAGTCTTGAAGTTCTTTCTGGCGCGGAACTTGTCAACGTTTAAGCAGTGCGGATGTTCTAGAACAACAGAACACGAAGGTCGTGGATGGACCTTTGCATGAAGAATATAGTACCATTTTTTATTAGCCTCAATATTACGAGGTTAGAACTAAAACTCAAGTATGCAAAATAGTAGTGAAATAAAATAGTAAAATAGTAGTAAAAATAGCTCATCACGCAACAGAGAATTTTTTCAAAAGTAGAATCGGACCTTGGTAAGGGCGCAATCGTTGGCATTGAACAGCATTTTCAGCTCCGCTTGAGTGCCATTCATCACAGTCGTGCAGTTCGTATGAGCATTTCGAGGAAATACTTCGCCGTCGATAGATTCGGATGAGATAACCTTAAGCGCATCTTTCCCTTTTAGTAGACCTTCCGCTTCCTTCAACTTCTTTAGCCTTTGATTGAAATTAGGAAAAAATGAAAAGCCAAATTCCAAGGAATCAGCGACAGTGCTTTGAACTTCTTACAATGAGACCCATTTCTCGCGCAGAATCTCTCTGAGAATCTATTAGGCTCGAATAATCACTTATGGACACGTTGTCGAGAAGCTAACGCTTAATTTTACCGAAGAATTCAGATACGAAGTCTGTTCCTACGGAAGTACACAGAGTATTGTATTTATTGACGTAGACAAAGCCTACGTGGAGAA
The DNA here is from genome assembly GCA_947359475.1 of Heligmosomoides polygyrus bakeri. Lineage (NCBI taxonomy): Eukaryota > Metazoa > Nematoda > Chromadorea > Rhabditida > Heligmosomidae > Heligmosomoides > Heligmosomoides polygyrus. The sequence continues at coordinate 75,046,756 of OX375868.1, forward strand.
CAACAAGGCTAACAATAACCAAAACAAGTAAGGTGACTTGAGACACAATACAAAAGAAGAACGAGTAAGAAAATAAGGAAGTGAAAATAAAATAAAATTGCCCAACGATTCGAAATAGTAGCGAACAATAAAACAGCATAAAAATGAAACGAAATCAAGCATGCAGCTACCGGGAATCTTCTTCATACACCAGCTTCTCTGCCCTACTCCTAACACTGTGCAAAGGCATGTTTACCAACTCTGGAGACCAAATTTTATTGAGCCGTGGCACTAATCTGACAGAGAAAAGGTTAGCAGGTACTTGTGTTCTGGCAAATGGAGCCCTGAATTTAATGGCACTCCCTCTAGTTCTAGACGGTTCTAGGAGAAAAAATTTTCATTATTCAGAGAAACCCTTCCGTTAAAATCTTGAAGACCACAAGAAGATCATTCCTAAGTCTTCTACTTCTTGAACTCTGTAAACCGTACAAATGACACCTATGAACATCATTAGGAATGAACTGATGGCCCAAGCCAGAACACCTCATGGCCAGCTTACGAGTGGAGTTATTTTGAACGCACTCTAACAAGACCATGTCCTTCTTTTATAGGGGCTAAACGTTGACGTTCCCGTTTCGACTAATGATCTTAAATAGCTCTTGTATGCATTAACAAGTGTTCTTGCATTCCCACTCCTTAAGGCTTTAGATAGATTATACGTTCTACGAAGGGTAAGGACAAATTATAGTCACAAGCAGCTATTTTAAGGCCATAGCATTGGCGAACGCACCCTGTCTGAGTTTCTAGTGTTAAATGTGATTTAACTTCGCCGCCGTTTTTTTTTTGTTGTAGGCTCATGCTACAATATCTCCGAAAGGTCTGAGCAGTGACACCAAATCCTAATTCAACGGACGAGTGGGCAATGCAGGTTTTTTAAGCAACAGCCAGATAGCATGGTAAGCGTTCGATTCCGAAGCGATGCGGATCTGTGATGTTGTCTTCAAGAACTGCTTAGGTTTTATGTTAACAAGCGTAGGAAGGGTAATCAGCAGACCATCATCGCAACCATGTTCCGCGTCGATGAGGATATTGAACACCTCCTGCAAGTGCATTCCTGCTACCATAAGACGAGTTAAATGTGGAACGGGAACAACCCATTTCGCACAAGTTTTCGTTCACGTTTATAGTGGAGGAGATCCAACAACTCAGATTCACATACATTTTTTAACCTCTTCGGTTCGGTCGGCAGCATAGTAATTTTTCTCCTTTTCAAAAACATCAGAAATCGGGCAACTCTCCTGTCTTTCCCTTGCTGGATGCAGCATTGTCTTCTCGTGCTTCAGTTGTACCGGAGTAGTCGTTCGTAGTGAAAAATACACTTAAAACTCAGTACGGAGTCTTTTGATGACCCAGTTTGGATACTTTTCTTTTCAACTTGGACACTTTTCTTTCCATCTTATAAATTCTTCTAACTCTAATCATGTATCATTTGAAGGGTATTGAATCTCACGGAATAGAAAAGCAGCAGTCTTTGTTTGTGATTTTTTTTCACAACTTCATAGCTGCACTATAAATCCAAGCAGACGTATGTATGCTACGCCTTTTCGAAGTAATCCACCTGATTCTCTCAAAAATCAAACGTATTGTACAAACCTTGACGATTATTCCATCGTAATTGCATATCGTTTGTACCTCCACGTCGGAGCTACTTGTACCGAAGGAATGTTTCTAAAGTTCGACTTGAAATAATAAAACAAACAAATCCAAAGACTTTAGTGAAACATAGGCAAAAACCTTTCCTTACAGGATCTTTGCTAACGGACGTGTGTGTTTTACTGGCTCTGACAACCTGCTTCGCCTTCTTCTTGAGCTTTTTCGGCTTGGAGTTCTTTTCTGCAATCAGAGGAACATTAGGCATAGCGAAAATATTTTATGCAAACTGCGACAAGTAAACTATGTACAGATTCGAGAAAAAATTGGAAGATGGAAACCACTTATAGCAAGTCTATTAGGTCCTAGAGTTTCGGCGACCACTTTGTGCTACTAGCTGCGTTGAGGTTATTGGGTGTGGTTCCTTAAGAGCCTAGACATTCTAATTCACGTATCGCTAGATGCTACGCCCTGCCTAGGCTATAGTCCGTTGTACGGTTGCACTCTAGAAATCGAATAGAAATAAATCGAATAGGCTATTTAATGCCTAGGATAACCTCAACGGTTTTAAAACCGGTAGACTGTTCAGGAAAGTAATCGTCATCGTTCGCCTGATCGTAAGACTTCGTCATATCAACAGCTCTCGTGTTGCTTTGGATCTAAAGAACAAGTGATTCCGATCTCCTACGAACCACTGTCATCGAACGCAATCACGTTGAGCTTGAACTGCCTGCAGGTAGAGTCGACGCCTTCGGGTTTCGCAACGACTGCTGCTGTATTTTGTAAGCGACATTCTCTGTTTGAGTAGAAGCTGATGGCTTCGCAGCTGAAGACGGCAATATTTTCTACGAACAGCTTTGTAAATTATTTTAAAAAGCACAGTGAACCCATGATTCACCTTTTTGTCGGATGCGTAAGGCATAACTGCATGCAGTCTTTCAGCCCTATCGCTGCGATTGATATCCCGTCCTTTCGTTTTTTCGGACACTTCGACGTCTCCTCGAAAAGTACGGCTAAAGGTGAAAAAGTGATGATCCCAAACAAGACGTAGGGCACTGAAACCGACCTATGTCCTGCTCCTCCGCAGCGGGGCAGATTCTCTCAATGACCCTGGGTTGTAGCTGTTTTGTCGCGGCGATGACACAGCGACCATTCGACCAGTATACGGAGTCACAAGAAGAGTTCTTTAGGCATCTGTAGGAGAGTGGAGAGATTTCTCAAACAAAATCGGGTGTGGCTAACATATTAGGGGACGAACATTTGCAGGCACTTATTCCTTATCAATGTGTTCTCTCCTTTATATGAAATGTAGATCGCATTTTTGGACGAGCAACTTGCAGTCGACCTTCTGCATATGTTTTCGAACACCTGGAAAGTAGAATATGCCAGCTAAAGCGAGTCAGGGACACAAAGACAGACTCTCTTACGCGTATTCTTTGTTTAAATCAACCAATGCCATACCCTGCCAGATTCTCTCGGCAGAGATTGACTTTGCTTAAGCGAAGAAAAAGGAACTTGTATGACACGCATCTATGTATATGTTGTCATGCTATGAATGTGAGGAGAATGATACAGTAGAATGGTTATAAGAGTTGGATACTTACTATAGTTATGCTCGAATGTCCTATTCGAATGATTTTCATTCGAATTTGAGCATTCGAATACGAATATTCAAAAATCGCGTATTTCGAATGTATTCGAATTCGAATACTCAGAAAAACCGATTTTTTGAATACGTTCGAATTCGAGTATTCAAATTTGCGAGCATTCGAAACCACTCGAATATTCGAATAAATTTCGAGAGCTCCATTCCTATGCAAACCATACACCGCAGATGGTTCCACATGAGGGCCCAAAGTTAGCCAGTAAAAGAAAAGGACCCTAATCGGTCTTGACAGTTTTAATGGGACTCCGACAGCATGCTGTTGTTATGAAACTAACAAAGAAAGAAAGAAGGAAAGAAAAGAAGAAGAGAAAGGAGGAAGGAAGAGAAAGATAAAAGAAAAAATGAAGACATAGATGAGCACCGAGTTCAAGATGTTTTCCTTAACTCAATAAGTGCACTACGATGAGTCGTAATCCCAAATTTACTCATTTGTTATCACTTTACGTTCTATCTTCCGTATAAAGTTTCCATAGACAAGGATGGTTTTCCCTTAAGAAAAGTTGCTGGTTTTTATGTCATACGTAAGAGAACTTATGGGCTCGTCTTCGGAATACCTGAAACTGCTCGTCGATGAAGTCAAACTTTTGTCCTCGTTCGTCGTAGATGACCAGAAAGCACTCCGAGAAGTATTCATTGTAAATGGCGTAGTCACAGTGTCGGCACAACGAGAGGCACTGAAAGACTGACAAATGATGTGCGGATGAGTCAAGCAGACGACGGACGACTGCACCTTGCTGAAGCCGCCGGTGACATTGACAAGTCGAGCCTCACCACGTAACGCCATCTTGTTCCATGGAATGAGTTCGAACGATCGCATGCACTCTCCTTTTTCTAAATGGAACTTCCTCTTAAAATTCAGTAAGTGAAATCACAATGGTAGAGATAATCACAGCGGAACGAAGAGGTGGTCTCCTAAAGGGTTTCTGGGCAAAAGCAGAATTGTCGGGTAGGATCACGCAACATAATATTTCGAGAAAGGCCCTACTACTGTAACATAACTCACTCATCTCCTACGCCTTCTTGCAGCAGCTCCATTTATCGAAAATTCTTGAATAGCTTTGCTAATTTCTACGGGCTGTTATGCACAACTGTATTGGGTCTGACCGAAAGCTTTCGCCCGTCTAGATTTCTAGTTCTAGTGATTTGATAACTTTGTCTTTGTATAAGTAATTAACTATAGACTTGAGCGAGGCTTTTGGTACCATTTTCCTAAACAATGTTTGTTTAAAAGCATGTAAAACATGTAAGGTGGTCTAAACAAACAATAAAGTGCTACCTCTTTTCGTGACAACCGAAAAATCGATTTTCGCGTCTTAGAACTCTGTGCCAGGAACCTCGGAAATGCTGGGACAGCATCTCGCCGAACTTACACAACTCGCTTCATGGAGATGTAACGTACATATATAGCCTCCACGACACCCACACGAGTAGGTTGCGTGGCACATCTCGCAAAAATGGATCTATCGTAAGTAGTGGGGGGGGGGCAGTTCACTCTGACTCTTTGACAGCGAAGGAAAAACCGAAAACAGACCAGTTTACGAAAGCACTACCGTGAACGTATGATTGTATAATAGTATTTTATTATCTATTCTAGGTTAATAAAAAATTGTCTTAAACATTAGTACTAAAGCACGACATCTAAGGCAATAAACTAGAGGAATAATGTTTTAATGTAATAGAATGCCTTGCTCAGGATAGACCATCGTCATAACGAGTGTAAAAAATGACACCAGAAATGATTTTTTCACAACTTGACACAATGTTCGAGATATCCAAAATTATCCTGCTATGCCGCTTCCTTTCATAAGAAAAGGAAGAAATTATTTGGCCTCTTCTGTCGCCGCGATAGATACCCGCAGGTGTCTACAGTAACCATATTTGGTTGTATTTTTGGAGGAAAAACAATGAATATTAGAAAAGAATAGCTTTTATTACAGAAAGCAAGACATGTGCTAAACAGAGAACGGTTTTCAAAAAATATGGGAGGGTTAGCCTCCTAAAATCACTTCAAAGCTTCCACGTCGGTCGAAGACTATTATGTTCTTGATATATGTTCATTCATGCCACGGATTGCAGGTGAAAATATTTTGCAAAAAATATGGGAGGAGTTAGCTCGCAATGAAGGCTAGCGAATAAAATGGATGATCGGGATTAAAATATGAAGATTAGTAGCTGTGCAAAAGCATGAAAATCTAGTGCAAATGTGACATACACTAGTAAATTAGGATTAATTTTCATTTGGAGTGGTAATTCCAAATAGTACAACTTAAAATTGACTGGTACAAAAGCTGACGAATCTGAATTTGAAGGTTACGCTTTACTTTATTAAATCGGCTAGTATCTCAGTTCCCAAATCTCAGTTCATACTTTTCGGCTTTATTCGAGAGTTATCTGAGGTATAAACCCAATATGTAGTAGGGAGTGTATGAAGATGCATCAGATTTTGCCATAACTCAAGAGGACAGTCCTGGCCAAAACTATGATCATTTAAATTCAGAAGCCAGAAACTAAAAATTCGTCCCTACCTAATACATGGCAGACACATAGCCGTGAGTCTGTAATCTGAAGCAAAACTGGAAGTATTTTTACATATATTCGAATTGTGCCCATCTTTGAATAATAATTCCATCCGCCTTAGATGTAAATTAAGAGTGTCGTCGCAGATTTCCCTCACAAACTGCTCTCTTCCCTCGAATCTGTCGCCCATTCATCCCTGGTCTTTTTGGTCCCTACCGTCGACTGTAATTCGAGAGAAAACCGTACATTCTTGCTCCTTGCGTCAGGTTGACTAGACGATTAGTAAGGTTTCAAGTGGTCGTTCGTGTCGTTAAGGGCAAGTGATATGTACCCAGCCGATCGCTAACTTTTTGCAGATTACCATGCTTAATTTAAAGGATGTGAATAGAGGACGGCGTTAGTGACTCCCTTTGGGATGTGCCGCGCATTCTACTTCTGCGCGATGCCGCGGAGAGAGATTTGAATGCGATTATTTGACCAATACAATGACTTGGCCAGCCGATCGACAATTGAGTGTTTTGCTCCTCCCCAGACAAACCTGGTTCCAACCACACCGGTGGATGGAAGAATAGTTTGAGGGGAGGAAAAGCCGAAGCTAGGATAAGGACATTCGATGCGGTGTTCATGCGACTGCCGTGACTTCTCCAAATAAGCCACAGCGGTTCTTAATTTGCTTAGCTCTGATCACATTAAAGAATAAAATTTGTCCCGAAATGGCAATCTGCAAGTAAACAAGCAGTGTAAAATTTTCTGTTCGCAGGGTTAAACAAAGGGTCACCTTTCCGGCACATCACCACATATGTATCAGCCGAACCTATAGATTTATAAATGGAAAAGTACATCACTAACCCGGATAATGGCAATGCAGTGCACTACTTGGGCTACTTCACAGTGTTTGGCCACTTGATGTATGTCTTAAATACTTCTGATGAAGATTCTACTGATGTTTTGGCACTTTTAAGTGCGAATTTAAGGAGAGGTACAAAGCGCTATGCTGAGGTGGAAGTCGTTGTTGAAAAATTGTCATGAGATGAAGTAGTACGATTGATTTGTTGAGTTAGAACTCGATATCGTTTTAACTACAATGCTTTGAGAGTAAGCCGTTCGTCGTGTCTAAAAAACCTTGCGTGACAGGACAAATCCTGGCCCGAAGAACGAGTGACATAGTTCTAGATGGAGAACATGGGCAGGTATATATGGGAACCCTGTTTGACGTCTGGCGTTCTCCTCGGCTAAGATTTCAGCTATGGGCCTCTATGAATTGGTGAGAGGATTCTGCAGCCACGCTTCTTTGATGGCAACGCCAGTTCTACCTACTATTTTCTCTTGAATATTCTAGAGCACCCGCTCAAATTCCTGTGCAACGGCGCGCAAGTTGTACGGCAGATGATAATGACGAACCGCCATTCGTTACGCAACAGTGGCTGTGACCTGAATTTAAGGTAAACACTGCCCGGTTGCCAAACACGTATTCAAACGAATGCACAGGAACCCGCCCTGACAGTCGAGGTCTGACCATGAGACAACTGCCTACTTGTATTAGGTTGTAAGAAGAGTTCTGTCAGTTTTCGCGTACTGACGATGTAAAAACAGTTCTAGTCACCTACTGTTTTGTAGCACTTAGAGAGTAGAGGACTTCCTCTTTCCAACTGCGGCTGTTTCTTATAGCCTTTGGAATACTACAGCATGTTTTCTCGAAGCATACATACCACGGTTTTCGTGTATCCAAATATTATTAATTATAACTTTGTCGAAAATCAAGGGAGCTCTTAAGCATCAAGGGAGATCTAAAGCGCTAAAAGCAGCGATAGTTAAAAAACTCCTTGCTTGTATATCCAGCGATTCCTGGAGGAATAGGGAGATTATGAGCAATTGAAGGCCTAACAGACTCACGTTAGCGGAAAGTAAGTATGGAAAGAAAACGATGAACTGCATTCATTCAACTGATTGGCTGGGGGCGTATGCTTTTAACATATCGGTATTGCAAACACTTCATGAAAAACCAAAACCACACCTGAAGCTGAGCGAAATGCGCATCAGCTGGGTGTCACATAGCTTAAACCACGTACGGCAGTCGAAATGCGAATGGCGGATGTCTATCTCTCAAAACGAGTCGTGCTGAACTGCTGTACTCCTGCTCAAAAACTGCTCTTTGCAGTTTATTAAGAAAAGAACCTTCTAGATTAGGCACAGCCGTTCTGAGTTGTGGCTACCCATTTGCATGTGAGCGTCGTGGCATACTTTGAAGCCTGTTTTGCTCAACCGGGAATGATGTGAAGCCGAGGTACACTGGTGATCTGTTGCCTTGTTTTAAAGTCAACTAAACCACTACCAGTCAATGCTTTAGAAAAAATAGAGAGAACATATGCCAAACTGAACCTAAGCCTAAGCCTATGAGTGGCAGTAATTCAATACTTCTTGCATGACGACCCGTCTGCACACGCTCCAAAGATCGTCATGTGAAAGCTGAGCGAATTATAGATCGTCGTATCAAGTAATCATCATATCTGGTATTAGTCGAGAGCTTTTCTACTGAACATTCTTATGCCATCCATCATTGGGGAAACAAAGCCTGCGAAACAACATGACGTCGAATTCGCCCTCTCAAAATCTCAAAAACCAAAAATTAATCTGACTTCTTGGGGAACTGCTAACATTTCTTATAAGCTGTCGTATCGGCAAAAGTTTTATGTGTAATAGTTTTTTGTTTGAGTGAAACGGCCCTTTTTAAGCCCAGTTACGTTTTTTGAATATAAACCTCGAAAGCTGACTGAACTTTCCTCGTATCCTAATATTTAGTGGAGACGAGGGTACGCCACGTTCTGATACAGTCTTTGTTACGATTGTAATTCCACCTGTTGCAGTTGTCTGATTCGACCTGAATTCCTTAAAATTGACGCGAATGTGTAGGAAGTGAATAGATGATTAAAGTGCATTAACAAGCTCTTCTTCCCCCATCAGACGCCAAAATTAGATGAAAAGATTCGTATTGAAGTAACAAAAAAGTACGCCGAAAGCGGTTGTAATTTCTAAAAGTTTAGGCGCTAATGAGAAGGATCCATTGGAGCATTCTGGCACGTGACTGGGATGAATGGAGACGCTGCTGGCGCCCGCTTAATCAACGGGACGACAGGTGATACCCGTGAGGCGCTACGCCGTTACTCGCACAGAGCACGCAAAGCGATAGCAACTGCAGCGGGTTTTCTTATAAGAACCAGAATCAAAAAATGAAGAGCGTCACAATAATACCCTCATGGATTGCGCCACGAATTCCACATCTGTGTGAAACCGTAGAAGCATGCTGAGTACATTAAGTTCATGCATGGGCTGCTCATTAAGATAATGTAATCAACAGATAGAACAAGCTAACGTGTCATCGTTTCCAAAGAAATCCAAACAGCTCAATTCACCAGTCTCGGAGGAGTGGAGGTTTGGCTAGAACGTATGCAGAGTAAACCAAACAGATCAATTCGTGGAACGGTAGCTATTAGCACAACAAATTCCGTTTTTGATTGCACCACGCATTCTAATTTTATGGGTCATCGCCAAGACAATTCGAGTGTGCATTTAGGTAAAGCAGTCCTTACTGTGGACAGCTGGCGGATAAGTCACCGCTTAATCTGTGCTCCACACATCTGCTATCAAATCGCAAACTGGGAGGATGGAACGTTTTGTTGACCTGTGCTGGACTCGAACTCTGTACCCATCCAGATTTCATGCGACGGCACTGTGCAACTAATGCGCATTTGAATCTTGCACAGCAGAGCAGCAACAGTGACCATTTAACACGCAAAAATAACGTTTGACCGTAGTACTTTTGCGGTGTTGGCGCTCCATGTAGACAACGTGGAAGGCGTCGTCGTTGGGCAGAATCTTGGCACTCGACGACGTTGCCGTGTTCAGCAGACAATCGTTGCTATCCGCAAAGAAGATCACCGATTCACAAGAAATATTCTGAACAGTGCCTCGCTAGATGGACGAAGGTATACATGTTTGGGTGTGTTCTGCTGGACTCACCTTCTCTGTGAAGCAAATGCTGAGGCAGTGGAGCTCACTGCTCGCCTCTACTATCTTCTCCGAGCCGCTGTCAAGGAAACGCTCCTGATACACCCTCACCATTGACGCCGGTTTTGCTCCTGAATATCTTAAAGAACTTGTCCTGCAGGTTGGAGAGAAATCGATTGATCACCTGCGATGCAGTTCTTCCTGAAGAACTTTGTTTCGTCAAGGAGGCCGTAGACGTCGTCGGCATTCAGCGACACGCATGTCTTGTCATAAAGGAGAACGCCTATAAAACGGTCGACTTCACAGGAATGAAGGAGGCGTGAAGCGCCTCGATGAAAGACAGCAAAGAGCGTTCCTCGGACCGTGGCGATCAACGCTTTTAGTTTTTTGGCTGTCTAATGTCGATTTCTGCGGATAATTAAGAAGGGTGAATTATGCGTAGCAATTTGTAGCATATTTCTAATCATGAGGCCAGAGCGAAGATGTGGTGAGCCATATGCACCTAGCTGAGCATCTAACGACGACAATAGTACCTGTACAGTTCGCCGTCGAGCAGTGTTCAAAGCAGTGCGAGGAGATCTCCAACTGACGATGGGTCGGAAGAGCGAAGAATACAGCGCCTGTGCCAGCAGGGCAGACAACAGCCAGGCAGCTGCGCAGTGAGAGGAGCAGAATCACTTGCGCCCAAAGGATGGGCATCTAAACTGATTCCGACAGTTATTTCCAGTTACTTTCTCAGAACAATACGAGCAGCGCCAGTTAGAGGAGGTTTCCAAAGTTTGTAGAAAAACTGCATAAGGACTGAAAGGTAAAATTAACTGAACAAGCTAGAAATTTTTGAATTTGAAGATGCACGAGTGCCCGGATTTATGTGCCTTCAGCAGTTTTCTAGGAGAATTAGGGCAGTGACTCAAGGCGGAGGGTCTTCGGGGAATTGCATTTCCGCGAAAACAGAGCACCTCTGCGAGACAGCATCTAGCCATAATGAGAAATCAATTGAAAAACATTAAATTCTCACACTCTTTAGAGGCATTAACGTAAGCAAGTCTTTCCTTTTGCAAATCAGCGCACTCTTCGTCTTGTAGTAATTTAGCTTTCTTCGAAATGAGAAGAATTTTTTATAGAAATCGTTCACGTACTGCATCCTAAACATGTCAGCACTGTTTGAGTGATCATAGTAAAGTGATTTTGCCAGCCACGACAGATTTTTATGACCTACTCTATAAAGCAGGAAAACGAAAGTAATATGTCACGGATGGTTCGTAGCCAAAACCGCGCTCTTCACCTCCTAGTGTTGCCATGTTTCATTTGTTAGTAGCGCAATTCATAATTACACAGCTTCCCAATTGAAGAGTGACGATTATTCTCTTGACATCGCTACTGTTGTTGTTAGTTCATAAAGGATAAAGGATAAAGGACGGCGTTACTCAATCCCTTCTGGGATGCGCCAGCGCATTCTGCTTCTACGGGATGTCGTGGAGGCGACATGAATGCGTATTTGGCCATACAATGACTTGCGGTGGCCAGCCGATGAACAAGTCAGCGCTTTATCCTTCCCAGACAAGTCTGGTACCAATTCACCGACCCCGGAGGGATGGAAGGCTTGGTTGGCCTGGGCGAGAAATCCGAACCAGGAACCTGGTATCGGGTGCACGCGACAGTCGCGCCTCCTCCGACTGCGCTACACGCGCCCACTAGTTCATATAATATATTTTTGACGAAAACCAATGGTCACGGCTCTCCAGAATTTCATCGACCCATCGGAATTCTACCGCGAAGGTATTGAAGATGAAAGGGGTCGAAACTAAGGTTGGCTGAGATTACACGGGTAAGCCTCTAGGTTCTCTTTTCATAGAACGTTGGCAGTTGCACTAAATCTTGTTAGTGTATGTCCAAGGGCATTTCAAGGTTATTATGGTGAATCTTTTATTTAAAAAATTCCTCACGTTTCGCCGCGTTCGAGCTCTTCAGAGGCGTTTAATCCAGCTTAATTTAGGAGTGCTTTCGCAACTCTCTTTGTTTATAAAATTAGGCAAACCATTCGTGTTGTGGTAGATTTCTACATGCGAATGATCTATTTAAACTCAACTTTTGAATTATTCGAATACTTTTGAACTAACAACTAGTTTTGAAGTTCGCCTGCTTGTAGTACTCTCGTTGCGGAAGTACTCTTAAAATGATTGAACGCCTCTGAAGAAAACGAGCTCGTCGACGTAATTTACCGTTAGGGTTCTCTATGGTAACCAATGTTTTCAGGCTGTTTCATTTCAAAAACTCACTTTATCGCAGAACAACGTGGTTAGTCAAGATTTTACCACCTCACCTTGGTTAGACTTACCTCTGGACTATTTTGCGGCTTATCATTCTGTAGCAACCTTCAGTAACAGAGCTGCAAGGATTTTTTGATAAAATAAGGATTTGAAGAAGGAAAACCTAAAAAATGTTTGTTAATATGTCTATCTTCTTCAAATTTAAACTTCGTGTCAATGGAATTTAGAGTACCGATCAAGTAAAGTGGCGCCGGACAGGCACGAAGCGGGATCTCATCTTTCTTCAAACTTAAATAAGATCAGCACTAATCATCTTCAAATTACTTACTAATTACAAGTGATCAGGCTACTGTTCGCTTATCTAACAGTTATTGTGCTCTTACAACGAGTTTAAGAATTTTAGAACTACTCAAAGTAGCATTTCTGGGACACCCAAAATTGCACCACACATTTGGGAAGTAACATAATTGTTCCCGATGAAACTGTAGTCTGTGTGAGCACAAAATGGAAATGGCCCGGAGACTTTTCACATCGATTTAGACGCTTTTCATGCCACATTGGACACTGTTCTAAATAAGCTTGATGTTTGTGAAATCAAAGTGAACGTCTTCCAAATCGCAGCAAACATCCTACCGGCACGGTAGCTTATATACGAAAAATACTGGAAAGAAAAGACGGGATGCGACGGCAAAGAAAATTCATTAGGATCCGAGGGCTTAATTGAAGCAGTGATAAAGTGTAGCCGAACGTCACGAATTGACTTCTGCTTGAAATCTCTTCAAACCTTAGTGACTTGCCATCCAAACTCTATTGCGATGACTGGGCAATTCATGGCGAACACATGAGGAAGTGTAGGCGATTGGCACCAAATCGCAATGACGGCATTTGTGAGCTCGAGGATAGACAGGAAAAGAGGATATGGATCGGCGTTACTCAATTCCTTTTGGGATACGCTACGCTTTTTACTTTACGGGACATCGTGAAGGCAAATTCGGAGCGCATTTGGTCTACTCAATGCCCTGCGGTTTCCTACTGATGAACAATAAAGTGCTTCATCCTTTTCAGACAAGTCTGTGCTAAATAAACGATCGTACGGGAATAAAAGGCTTGCTTTGCCATGCCATAAAGACTGAATAAAACCTTCAAAATGCATGAACCCTCGGCAGCATCAGTAGCAAAAAAGAGCATTAATATGTGAGATGATGGTGGAGCTATAATGGTGCAAGCCAGAAGTTGCTCGCCAACTTGTAGGCGACGTCGCAGAAACGGCGTCCTCGATATGACTGAACGCCTCCAGACAAACGGCACATTCGGATCGGGTCAGCGAGCCCGCGCCGCCATCACTGAAAGCGATTTGTCGCACCGTAACCGCTTCAACGACCTTTGCGTCATCAGTATGCGCGGTACAAAGGCCTATGACAAACGTACCGCACTACAACAGTGGAGCGAACAACTGAAACGGGCGGAGGCGCAAAGGAGTCGAGCTCTGTCCCAAATGTTCTTGAGGTCTTCACTCCCCCTTGTGAGAAGCATGAGTATGAGTGTAGGTGCCCACAAGTCCGTCAGTTCGGTGCTAACTCGCCTGCATTCTAGAGGTTGTGTGTGGTGACATTACAAATACGGTGGTTTCACAAGCACAGGGTGCGCATTAATTATGGTCTTCAAATAATCGAAGTGCCATAGTAACACAAACAATTTCAAACGGAAAAAAACTTCGGCGTCTTTATTAAGGTCCTCAACAATCAAAAAGCACAGCCTTTATTCGAAATACAGTCTTCATTCTCCCTCTTGCGCGTACGCAGCTTCTCAGACGTGTCACGAAGGCGTCGCAGGTGGCACGCAATTAGTCCTTGTTTTCAGTGACGAGAAAACTTTTACAATAGAACATATTTTGAATCCATAAAATTCGGGTCCTCGCAGCAGATACGAAGCAGGTCATTTCTATAGGAAATGTCATCGGGAAAAGTGCACATCCGAGCTCTGTTATGGTTTGGGGTGCGATTACCTCAGATGGGAAAACGCCACTGGTGTTCATCGATGCTGGTTGAAGACAAATAAGGAAATTTACCTGAAATCGGCTCTGGAGAAAGTTTTGAAGCCGTGGGCTATTCCTTATTTCAGAGACAAGCCAGATGCTTTTAGCAAGCTCATGCACACAAGTCGAGTGTCGTCCAGCAGTGGTGTCAACGCGAGCTTCCAGAGTTCATCGCCCAGGAAGAATGGCCATCAAATTCACCACACTTTACTTGACTTTTCAGTCTAGTCGGTTTTCGGACACAAGATCTCAGCAATAAAATACAACAACTTGAATTTGCTCACAGCTGAACTCATGAAAGAATGGAGTGATCTCCATGAGGAGTATATGCGGGCCACCTGAAGCCTATGTAACTCGTCTGCGAAGCTGCATTCGCGCAAGAGGAGGACACTTTAAATAAAGATTGTAATTTTTGATTGTTAATGACCTTAGTAAAGATTGCGAAGTGTTTTTCTCCGTTTGGAATTGTTTGTGTTACAATGGCACTTCGATTATTTGAGGCCTATAATTAATGCGCACTCTGTATGTAGCACTGCCTTTTTGACACCGTCAACAGCCCAGTGTTGCATACTGGGCTGTTCAAAAGGAACTGTTATTTCCGTACAAACTCTTTCAGGGACTTCTCCTTAGAAAGTTCTATTTCTTCGAAATTTATAGATTCCTAGAAAAGCCAATTTTTGCTGAGGACCACATACATAGAATGGATACAACAGCCTAGAAGGAATTGTGTTCATCCTCTGTTAAGAACCTCACGTTTTATACTCTTGTGTACAGGGTAAAAATGCCATTCTAAGCAGATCCAGCGTACTCTATCAATGCTTCTATAAATATCTGCCATGCTAGGCTTGTCAAAAGGTTTCTGCCATTTTCTACGCAGCTATAGCGATATCCTTAGCGAGCTATGCTGGGTCCTCAAAACTACATTACTAAAAATGGTTTACGCCGTTTACATTCTTACGCTGTGGCGGTTCTCGTTTCACATTCTCTTACCCTTTCACCTACGACGAGGTGCTTAACTTACTTTAAAGACCATAACAGCAAACCTCTTGCGGTGGCAATTGTTCGATGCCTTAAATAAGACAAAATAAGGCAAAATAAAATACTATAATTAAGGAATTTCTTTAATCGGAGATGTTGTTATCATACCTGACTGTTCGAGTGAGGAATGCACTATATTAAGGTTCGTTTGGTGAGCCTTACTTTAATGAAAACTTTTGACAGCTTTACTTCACTTAGGTCAGTAATTGATATAGGTACATGCTGCTGCTTCTATCAACAGAGTGACATCGCAAGATGTTCGCTGTTCCGATCAAGAGCCAAGTTATTTCGGTGAAAATCTTTCCAAGGCTTCCTTTTCTGTAGGATAACAGTGTGCAGTCGTTGATGCGCTGGGATTGGGCATTTATCCCCACATTCATCTTCATACGCTCCATTGAAACGATAGCCTTATGTTCGGTACCAGGTAGCTTATCGATGCTAAATATTTGTACTACCTCTTAGCCACTCGAGATGCAATCCATAACACCCAATTCTCAATAAGCATTACACACGCTGTTTCATAATTGAAAATTTTTCCTTGATGGAGAACTCCCGTTTGAACCCAATTTGAAAGATGGAAGGATGGGGTTGCCGAGGCACGAAATCCGAACCAGAACCTTTCTTTGCTGTGCCCGCACCAGCCGGCGCTTCCTCCAGCTGCATTACGATGCTCCATTATACTTTATATTCCTTTATCTTTCTACCAGTTTTTTCTGGTCAGCTAATTTTTTAAAATAAAAGTTTAGCAAAGCCGTGCCTTAAAAATTGGAAACATTTTTGCAAATGGTAAGAACACTTTCAGCCAAACAAGTATCTCGACATGCTGAACCCTTCAATGTGCTACACTTCGAGAGAATTTATTTATTTATTTATTTATTTAGTTTATTTATTTACACGAGTACAAGTACAATCGTGCGCAAACTGTATAAAAAACACCAAATGGGAAAAGCAAATACAATCTACACATATTATCTAGGTGAAAAACTAAATGATGGACAACGTCTAATGCATCAGTAAGTTACAGAATTAAGGAATTTTAAGAATTTTTATAATTTATTAAATTATTTAAATTTAAGAATTTCACTCTTCTGGGCTTCAAAGTATGGTATAGCGGGTAAGAACGAGAACCAGTCAAGCTCTGTCGAGCTTTTCAAAAATCCTGAACATTATCGTGATGGTGAACTTCAAAAATAGGCAAGACTTCCTGATACCTTTACGCTTCGGCAGCGTATCGTGGTCTACAAATGGTTCCCTTTTAATAACTGGTGGGCGAAGTTTGTGAATTCTTTCCTGAAGTACCTCTTTATCAGACATCGGACTGGAGTTGAAGGAATAATTAAGATATTGCGACTGATAATCAAAGGTTATAGGATTGTTCGACACGTTTAAATCTAAAGTCTCAAAACTTGAAAACGGGCTTCGCCTTCGTCCAACATGCATGTATAATTAATGAAATAGACATGTCTTCGCACCGAGGGAAGCGAATGAACTTACTTAGTCGGTACTTTAGGAGCTTTCCCTCACGGAACGGCATTACAGTGATGTCCTTACCATCATTTCTTGTTAGAGTGAGATCCAACTTCCTTTAACAGCTCAAATAACGCTGTGTTGCTAAACAGCAGTTTTTCCGCAACAGCACAAGACTTTAGCAAGAATCCGAAGAGCGTTAGTGTTCATTTTCTGATGTGCTGGGATGTGCTTGCTCTTACATCTTGTAATAAAGAGCCAACCTTATTCAAGGGATAAACATGCTTCTTCCGGTGTTTTTATGCGTCCTCCGGGATTTCCTTTCGAAATCAAGGTGGTGCGCCCCAGAAATCGGGTTCATTATTTGTTGAAAGCTAACTACCGCCGTTCCGGTTTAGTACGAACCCCGCCTGTCCCTACCGCTGTTTTATTTCTTTCCAAGTTCGATTTTTTAGCGCTTAGGATCTTTGGCAGCGATCTCTGGCAGTGTCATGAACTGAATGTCGCGATGGCATCGCGGCGATGCATGTATGTCCCCGGTCGCTCACCAATGCCAGAGATCTCATCGCGTGGTTGACCCCGCAGAATCTTTATCCGTCCATATATAAAGGCTCACCTTAGGCCGGAGGCATACATGCATCGCCGCGATGCCATCGCGACACTCAGTTCATGACACTTCCGCCGCGCGCAGCCGAACAGTCAAAAGAACCTTCGCCGCGCCGTCGCAACCAGGGATGCACACAAAATTTTGTGGGTTAAATTTTTTAACGGAAAATTTTCGTTAAATTTCCGGTAAATCGTTAAATTTCGTTAAAAATACAATTACGTGCAAACCATTATTTCATGTGAAAAAACCAAGGGAAACCTTATACGTTTCAACTTCAAGAGGTCAACAGCTAAAGTTTAAGGAATAGAGTGTAACACTGCAATGTGAAATAAACCAACAACAGCAACAGAAAGCAAAGAAAGCAGCAAAGCAACAGAACAGAAATACAAACAAGCCTTCGCAACAAAATATCTACAGGGTCTGGAAAAAGAACAGCCATTATCATTCAAGATGATCACCGTCAAGGCATCCTAAAATGTGCGATCAGGCAGGTACCCGGAGTTCTCCCCTTTCCTGATTCCTTTGTCTGACTTCTGTTCTACGAGCATATGCAATCTCGATGTGCGCACCAGCCCATTTCACAGAAAGATGTAATAAAAATACAGTTAAAACCCTATCAGCGAAATGTTAACACGTTGTCGATCGCACAGTTTTTGAGTGTCTGGTGCGCAGAACCAATCCATTTTCTGAAACGTCGGACCGTGACATGCATCTTTTCACACGGTCCCAAGACGTCAACGTCAACGTGTTAACGTTCAGGAAAAATAGCTTTTCTAATTTTTGTCATTGGCGTTTTTCTAAGATCGTTTAAAATACGTCCAGCGGCCGCAAACCTTCTCCGTCTCAACTGTTCCAGGTGGTGGGCAAAAGTATTTTGGAATAAGGAGCGCCAGGTGAGGATAGGCATATCTTGCGAGGAGGTTACAATACCGCTCGCGCCGTACGGTCAAAAGTGGGCGAAAAAACGCCAACATAGCGTCGCAAAGCGTCGCACGCTCAGAACTCCTTCAGTTTTAGGTTTTTTGAATAGAGGCTGGCACCATTCGATTCGCCTCTTCGAGATCTACACAAATATGTGTAAAACTTTACCGGAAAACCCGTATTTTCGCCGTGGGTGGTCCAAAATTGACTGGACGGGCGATTAGAGCAGCTTATTTCCCAGGATATGCGTGCTTTCGGAGTATCTCAAAGATGGCGTACGTCGCCAGTGCTCTGTCATGCCATTAATGCCCCGAGAGTGCGCCGTGCACAATGCACACAGAACCTAACCTATCAATCGAGTGGGCGAGCGCTGCACCCCACTCAGGATTAGCTCCACTCTGTCCCAGCGAAACTTTGGAGTGCGCCATGAACATGCATCGAGAATCGAACCTTTCAATCGAGGGGGGGGGGACAGCTTGTAGACTGAGCGTTTGGGGAGTTTTATCAGAAATTTCTTGCCGCCCTATTCAGGAATTGCTCCAGGGGTTTCCAGCGAGCCTTGAGGGGTGCGCCATGAACAATGCATACAGAATCGAACCTTTCAATCGAGGGGGGGGGGACGGCTTGTAGACTGAGCGTTTGGGGAATTTCATCAGAAATTTTCTGCCGTCCTTCTCAGGGGTTGCTCCAAGGCCGTCCATCAGGCCTTTGAAGTGCGCCGTGAACAATGCATACGGATTCGAACCTTTCAATCGAGGGGGCAACCGCTCGCAAATTGCACGCATGGGCGTGTTCGGAGCGCAATAGCTCTGTCGAGTTGTAACCTTTCAGGCTGCAGCTTGTAGGTTTTGTAGGCAGTGGAATGTTCTTTTCGTACGCCAAAGTAGAATGGTTTAGCTTAGGAGGAGACAATGTTATAGGGGTGCGAAAATGCAGGTGAGGATTGTGTGAAGCATTTTTTTCCGATTTCCGTGGACCACAGCGAGAAGATGCGGCTTTAAAATATGTACGTGAACAGAGCGCCTAAGGTACTTTACGACGATATGCTCATAGCTCCTCAATTGCCTAAACTGCCTTAGCCTCGGCTGGCGTTTTAGAGCGGCAAAAGCTAGCGGTTAGAGTTTCTTGCGCTTCTACTCGCCCTGATTTGAGCCTTCGACGCTCCCAATGGCACCGTTCTTTTCTCCTTGAAAAGCGCTATCGAATTGTATCAATTTCGACCGATTTTGGAAATATCGATTTTTCGGCAATATCCCATCGAGGACGTGGCGCCCTAGGCCGAGCTGCGCGGATGATGACGTCATCGAAAACCGATATTTTCGAAATTGGCCAAATTTCCTCGTGCAAACTTCGTCCAAAATCGTCTAGGGGTTATTTGGGGCGCTGATTACGAATCCGACGTTCGTATTTGATACAAGATACATGAAACCGGCATGCTCCAGAAGTTGTGTACCGTTTGGCAGCCGTTAGGTCGCTGAACGTCTGGCACATTTGTGTGTAGAGGCCATGAGCAACCTGAACAGAGCAGTTAAAAAGCGTTTTGGATCAATAAAAGCAGCATTAATATATCCTGAAGTTTTGCAAAAGTGTTGCGCAATCTTTACCTCATCCAAATAGCAGCCATTTGAACATTTGAGCAGTTTATGTAAGCTTCTTTCCTATTTTTTATGTTCTTAAAGTCGTTACAGACAGCTTGTTTTGGATTTTTAACATCGGTTTACTTTTTAGGGCACCCTGTTCAAGATCGGATAGAGATCAGAGATCATATACAAAGAAAAACACTGATCGTAATTTGCTCAGTCGTCTTGCTCAAATTCTGATTATGTTTATAAAAATAGCAAAGTCAACTATTACGAACAACTGTCGCTGCACAATGACACAAAGCCAGTAAAAACAAGAGCAGCCAACAAAACGAAACAACGAACTGCTGATCATACAAAGCTATTATAATAACACCATCTACACAACACCGCTCGCGTTACACGGTCAACAAAACTCGTCGCGACGGATTAATCCGTCCCATACCGTTCCATGCATTCATCTTCTAGATTTATGTTTATTGAGAAACGGTTGGCAATACGATTCGCCTCTTCGAGTTCTACGAAAGTGTATATACAGTTTTACAGATCACTGCGAAATAATGACTGGAGCAGGCATTTTGAGTTTGGAGCAGCTTATTTCTCATGACATGCATGTTTCTGTAGTATATCAAGCATGGCGTACGTTGTCAGTGCTCCGTCATGTAAGGAAAGCTCCGAGAGTGCACCGAGTGCAATGCATGCATGAAGCGTATTAATCAAATGGGCGATCGCATGTTCACGAAGCTCTTTTGCTGTGTTTTAAAGCTGTATTTTCTTTTTGGAAAATGCAAAGCCTTAAAGACTATTTCGAAAAATTTGGAGAAGTTTATTTTTTCACAGTCACCGTAATTTCTGGCAAGCTAACGGCCTACAAATGCGTAGGCGAGCAGACCGCCTAAGATACTTTACGACCAATTACTCACAACTCTCAAGCGCATTGCCCCTATCGTCTAGCCTCCTGGCTCGGATGGCCACTAACCGCTAACACGCGTCAGCGTATCCGAAAAAGGCGCACCTGACATGAATGCCTTTCTCATGGAGGTTCCGCAGTTGATAGAACAGGAGGCTGACAGAAAGGGCAGTGCTGCTGTGGAAGGACTTCGGAAGTCTTCATGCGGCACTCCCATTCACTCCATGCTTCTTCCATGGATTGAATGTCGTATGAGGGTCGCAAGTGTGTACTGTAGCATCGTTTCTGTGTGCGTTGCATCATAAGCCTGAATGTGACGGAATGTACTGGAATTCAGATCTTTGCCTTTAATGGTTCGCGTGTGGGCGGAAAAGCTTAGTGACGTCACGTATTTTATACTTCGAAGGCACTGTACTTCATTCCCCATTGCCCTGTTCATCACTGCTACCTCGTAGAATGAGCGACGCTCACTGTATTATGGAATCATGACGCCATATATTCTCACTCGTTTACCTCTAATGTGTTATTTACTCACCTTGGCTTTCTCGCCACTTCCTCCTCTCGTAGGGGCTTTGTACTTTCCATTACGGATTGGTGAAGCCAAGTATTCGCACTCGTTCACTCCTTCCAGCTCCAACTCGTAATGTTCTCTGGTGTGAGTCATGCTGACTTTTGCACTAGGAGTTGGAGTCAACGAAATCTGTAAGATTAGCCCATTGGTGTGCGTGAGCTTCTAGCTCCAGTTCACTGGGAGTTTCACTTCATGTCTGCTCCTTCACAGGGCACCAGCTGAGACGCAGGCCATCTATAGCGAAAGCTATCTGCAGTAATCTGTGTATATCTATACTAATTTGCAGCGTTACGCCGATGAAGAAGCCTTCAATCACATGTTCAGACTTCTAGTTGTAGAAAGAACATGAATGTTACTGTCTTCATATCCAAGACTCCACCTAAATTGCCTTCAATTTTCAGCCTCAAGATTGCAAACCAGTTCCGCATAGCGAGGGCAGAGTGTAGGAGCTAGAAGAAGGTGATGAACGCCAGAGTTGCATACTCTGGAGAAAACCTGCGCCTTTGTGCGTCCATAGCTTCGGTGAGGGTCCGGAGGCGAGCTATGACGTCCCTGACGAAGAGGCCATGGACCAAGACCCGTATCAGGATGCAGTACAGAGATCTTCCCGCAGGATGCCTGTGCAACACTTGCAAAAACGATTTGTGTCAGTGGTGATGGTAGGTTGGCGTGTGACGATGACTCCCGTTCACAGTGGATCTGGACTTTAGTCGACGAAACGCCTATTACATTCGGCAATGTTCTTCGTTCTCTAAACAACAGCGCTCTGCTAGTTGGCCTTATGTGTGACAAAGCACACAGCTCCTTCGAGGATCCATCCCTTAGCAGCTTACCGCAAGAGTCGTCAGCTGGTATTTGGAGTAGAGGTTGGCGAATTGCTCCTCAAACCGTTACACACAGCAAATACTGCTGACGAGGGTGGGAGTGAGATGGAAGTTTCAAGCCGACGCGCAGCTGATTTTGCTGTTCTGTTGCGCCTTGCGTGACACCATACCTGCGTGAGTTCCAATCCTGTTGCGAGCGTGTTACCACAACAGACAAGCTGCAGACGAGAAAAGAGAGAAGCGCTGTAAAATTATTAGGATCGCTCATCGTCTACTGGAGGAGAAGCGATACGGAAACTGCGTCGTTCACGACTACAAATGAAACCTCTTCATTGCGCTCGTATATAGATAGCATTTGATCGTATATAGTATATTCGCCATACGTTCTAAAAAATTGGTTTTAAGAGAAAGCTGTCACCAGCGATCTGCAGTCAAAGAGTACGGCTCTGTTCCCTTGTTGTATTTCCGTCTACAAGGAGAGAATGTGGGCAGATATCGAGTCATCAAGGGGTATGAAGATGATAATGGACACTATTAGGGCTAACAGCTGCTAGTTATGTTCATTTCTGTACATGAAGCAATTAGTCTATTTTTTAGTATATCCTCAGCTCATCTGCCCAAAATGATAGCAGCTCGATAATACTCACAGCTTTATTGATATTGTTAATTTTCCACGAGAGTATCAAGGGTGGGTTAATTTCATTTCTCAATTAATACGATCGGACGATGTTACTGATTTCTGAGAAGAGCTGCCTCTCTGAGGTGGAAATCGCGTGAATATTTTGGCCAGTAGACACGCTTCGGACTTTGTATAGAAAATTGCTCGACGTTATCAAATTCTCGAACTATGTTGCATTCAGGATCAAACTGCCGCCTAGGAAGATCTATCCCGGCAACGCTGCGGAACGATTTTTGAGGCCGCCAAGCACCCAAAGCATGAAGCTCTTGGAGCACCTACTCAGTATTGAGAACAGCTGCGATTTAGAAGTAAAGTTGTACGGCTAGTTTGGCGATATTCATGAACCAAATAGCTCAAGAACACCTCTGATGATGCATGATTGGAGGGGAATAGCACCTTTCGCAGAGTGAAGGACGGGGTTTCGAAATCAGGCACGCGGCTTGGTTGATTGCGGCTGGACACGAATTCCAAATAAAATTCTATACAGGGACAAACCAAAAAAATTGGATCAAAAATAAGAAACTCAAAAATGAAATTCAGATTTTTCTCATTCCTCAAAAAAATTTCTCCTACCTTCTAGCTTACCACACCCTTCAGATGGTAGCAGTCCGCCTTTGAACTACCCTATCAAAATCTTCAGGCCCTTTAAGAAATGGTGAAAATAAGAACAACTCGTTTTGCCCGGCCGGGCGTTTGAAGTGTCTCTGATATCTTCTGGGAGATAAATATACATGGCGCATTCCATGGGATTGTCGAATGGCTGCCTTTTTTCCAGATCACCCCCTTTACTGGTCCCCCTTTACTGGTACTAGTTCCCCTTTTACTGGTCCCCCTAGCTGTACCTCTTACTAGTCCCTTTTTCAGGTCCACCTTAAACCTCTTTAATTGGTGACACCCCCCCCCCCTTCTTGTCTATTTGCACTTCCTACGGTGGAACGAAAAGAACACCAAGTTCATCAGCTCCGTCCAGTTTTCTGGATCCATACTAGACTGCCAACGTCGTAACGGTGGAGGAGTTCTAATACCTCGGAAGTGATTTTTCATAGGAGGAAGAGTGCATCAGGTGGTTATTGGGTGGATAAACACCATTTCGTTGAAGTGGATAGACCCCGCTGGAATCTTCTTCATTGTCTACGCCTCAAGACACTAATAACGAACTAGAGAACAAGCCTACTCTTCACTACAGAATTGAGTGCTGGGTATGGGTGAAATGCGGAAACGACAGCTACATGTTGCTGAGATGAGTATGCTCAGGTGGACGTGTTGTTCGCTCCTGCGGTATAGGATGCGGAATGAAGAAGATGTTACAACATACTGAAGAAAGCATCGATACAGCTGATTATGAATGAGAAGAGCCTGAGGTGGTATGGGCACATCCTCAAAACCAGATAATCTACCGCGCAAGGCCAAAAGCTCAATAGAAGAATAAGAGTCCTCTAACAAGAGACACCCCTGCAATTTTTCGGAAGGATGTTCGGCGACGGCCGTGCCGCACGAGCGGCAGCAATAGTGAGTGATTCACATCATTATTGCCGCCGTTGCGGCGCTCTGTCTGTCTGCGTTCTAGCCGAAAGCGGCAGGGATCGATTAGAGCGCAGGCGAAGGCGGGAACAATGGCAGCAGTAATTTCCGACTAGAAAGAGTACAGTACAGAGTAGAAAGAGTACAGTGCCTCTGCCACTTACTCGAGTGTGCGTGAGCGGCGCTCTTCACGAGTATTGCCGCCCGTCGCTTGCCGCAAAACTGCGGAGGCATCAGGTGCGAGGCCTTGATTTGGAAGGTACTTTAAAAAGATAAAACAAGAGTTCCCATTAAAGTTCAGTCCATGGCAGCACACTTCAGCTATACAACGTCCAAACAGCGAGTAATCAGCGTAGATGACTCACATCATCACGTTTCAGAAGGTAAAGTGTTCAATTTTTCACCATTTTGTAAGTGAGATAACATGCTACAAAAATGCTGAAAGCAAGATCGTCATCCAACTGTTGCTTACCATACGGCTATAAAAGGTGAAATGAGAAAGGTTTCCTCACATCTGCAGCTTGCAGCCCTAAATCTGCGTTTTTTCAGTTGTAATTGTATCAGTGAGCAAGAGACTGCAAGCTCAACACCGAACACCGAATGCTTTGTCTGAATGGCGAATGGCGAGTTTGGCTGTGTTCCAAGGCTTGAGCCCGGTCCACACTCTCCTGAGGCCTCCGGTATAGTCCCGCGTGGCGCCGGCTGGACGCATCAATCAAGACGATCGTCAAAAGGACTGGAAACAAATGTGGTGAAACGACAGTGAAGGCGCTCGTGAGCGCTGACGTACGACGCGAAATGTCGCAACGCGCGAGAAACATCCACCCCTCTGTAGCTCGAAGGAAGTTATTCCTTGACCTGTAGTTTCCATTTGAATTTGCAGCAATGCCCGAAATATACAGGCGCGGTTGCGGAGCGACACCATGGCCATCCAGTAGCTGCAACTATGAGTGCGTTGTATTTTGACGGACAGTGTTGTTGCAGTTCAGCCTATCGAGTTCAAGTCGTTGTTAGTACCAAAGGGTTGCTTTACTTCTTTGTGAATAGCATTCAAAACACCCTTGAATTACTGCGTGATCTAGTGGTATCAAGTTGCTGTTGAAGGCCTGATGTGAAACAGAACTGTAAGCGAGACCTTGGAACTGCAACCGGTGTTCCGCGATTTGCGTTCGCATTTTTACCAATCAATTAGCGGTTCCAATGGTCATGAGTTTCTTCACTCTTTCTATTACGCTGTGAGCCACTCACTTTTATTTGACACTCATCCGCTGTAAATATTGCACGATATCTCTGCAAGACGCCGCAGGTGGTGGAGAACCCACTCATAAGATCAGCTTCGGGCGTGCAAGTCTGCCGTTTCTAATCCTATTTTCGGCACCAAACTGAACTCCAACAGCATTATGAACTCTGCCACTTTCAGTGCAGTACGCCTCTTGCTACACCGATCACATAATCTTGGTGACGGCCGCGCGTGCAAATTTCGATGAAACACCTGCTGCGAAGAAGACACGTAGCCTTACGCAAAAAGGCATATCTCTGTATCAACATTCAAACATGATCGTTCAGAAGTGCATCGAAAGCATTTGGACGCTGGAGCACTATTACTGCGGGAAGCTCACTACTCATCAAGAAGTGATCACGCAAGGTTCGCTTGATATTCAACGCATCATCATCTTCATTTGTGTCGATAGCTGAAATGGCTTGTACCTTATATAGTTAAGGTTCTTACCGAAAAATCTGCAGCAAAATGTAGAGTGTCGTATATAAGGTACCGCCGCTAAACATTCATCCAAACGACGTTTGCGACGCAAAAACGCGTTTTTTGCGTTGCATCATGACAACTTTGTTCAAAATAAAGGTTTTCTCACCCAAATTTACAAGGGCTCCTTACATCACCCTACCTACCAATAGGCATGTAAACGTCATTAAAAAGTGGATGGAAGCCTGAAAACTAGTGCCGCAATTAAGGAGGGTCCTAACTGCTGTGACTCGAGCCAACACCGTCGCCGATTCTCGCTTAATTATGCTCCCAAGCACAAATAGTGCTGCCCAGTTAAATTTTAAAATTCTTACACCTTATTAAATTTTATTTTCCCTCTATTTATGACCTTCCTCTTTCTGCGGCAATTCATTTGGTACCAAACTTGGCAGGAAGATATGCATTGAGTCTGCAGCTGCTTCAACCGATTTCGTTTATTTCAACGGAAGGATCAGTCTATACTTCGATATTGTAGCTCGCAAACTGTTCATCTTAAAAGAGGAAAAATGACACAGAAAATTGACGTTTCGAGTTCGTTTTGGGCATTTGCTGGTTGCAATTCGTCAAAGCTGCAGGTGAACCTTGGTGAACAACACTCTCTGTCGCCAAGTTTGGATGCGAATATCCATGCACTAAGGAATGAGATAGTCCAAAAATACGTCTATGCTAAACATGTAGAGACTCCAAGTATGAAATATCTAGAAACCAGGTGATCAGATGGCAGAATTTCAAGCGTTAGGGCCCCTACAGAGTCTCGCGGCGGCGCCGTGAGAACTCGTCCAAATCGTTCCCGCCGCAGTGGGACCCGCGCTGCCACTGTGGTGGAGCCACCGCGGCGCATACGAGTTGTCGCGGAGCCGCCGCACGCAAGGGTCCTCGAGGGCTCACGGCGGCTCTCATCCGCAGCGCCAGGAGCCGCGGGTGAGACCCGCCGGAGGGCGTGACCGGATGGGAAGCTTGGGAGGGGGTTTTCTTTTGTTTCCGACCGCTGGAAGCTTGGGTGGAGGGGGTTTTGTTTTGGAAGCTTTGGGGGAAGGGGTTTTCTTTTGTTTGCGGTGGTCGTTTTCATCTTCCCCTATTGTTGTTTTTGCTTATTTGCTCTTTTTCATTGCTGCCTCCTTTTTCTGTCTTTGTTTTAATTTCGCCTTCGATTTTGATTGTTGTCGTCCTTGTTGTGATTGTAGGATGGTTTTTGTTCTTATTTCCGTATTTCTTTTAATTGCATGTTCGCTTTCGTTTTTTGTTTTTACCTTGTTTTGAGTGTTGCTTGGGTTTTGTTAGTTTTCCTGTGTTTGTTTTCCCTTCGTCTTCGCTTTTGCTTGTTATCGTCCCTGTTTATGGAGGGGGAGGGCTCGTCTTTCTGTGTTTCCTTTCTTCACGTCCTCGCTTCGGTCGTTTTTACATGCTCACCCTCCCGGCAAAAGTACGCAGTATTGCGTCGCGGGGCCGCACCACCCGCCGTTGTCATGGCGGGCCCGCGGCACCCGCAAGACTCTGCTGCTGGCCTTAAAGTGAAGACCTCTTTCAGAAGTGCGACTGAGTTTCTACAGTGTTTCACGCTCAGTCTTCGCAGAATGAATGCTCAAAAGCCCAGTATGGTAATTAAGCAATTTTTTTGCTAAAAATCTTCAAACAGTTCGGACGGCAATATTTGAACGCACCAGATCGAGCGCTGGTGTAGAGGCCTTCTTCGATGATAATTGCGCTGACCTGACATGCCCTACAGAGACACTGCATTCGGCTGTATGACCAACGAGTTCCTCATTTCTCTTTCTCGTCAATACGGTATCGACTTTATGCAGCTCACCATTATCGGCCCATGCTGCCAAATCTCGATGGGTTTTTGGGTTTTGCGGTTTGTGCAGATCACATTAGGCTGCCCGGAAAGTTTTCAGCGTTTCGAGGGCTTCACTTTCAACTACCATAACTTTTTCAGTTCTTATCGGATTTAGTCGAAATAAGCACCGTTCGAATCATTACACTTCTGCCAAGGGGCCACCAGGCGATTATTCCATCAACGAAGAAACTAGATGGTCGAGACTCAACAAAATACACGAAAACAGTTTTGGCTTGGTACTGATTGGTGAAGGTTTTACCAGCGACAAGGTTCTGAAAGTGTTTGAAAAGGTGGTCGTGGTTGGTTAGAGGTCTGGAGAATATGGCTGCCTAAGCCTTTAATTCGTTCAAAAGTGTTTCGTGCTTTGTGTTTCGTGTGGGCGGGCGTCATCGTGCAAAAGAATCGGGCCTCTTCTGCTGACCAATGCTGGCCGAAGTTGACGCAATGTTCGGTGCACTTCGCCGATTTCCTTACAGTAGAACTCCGCTGTGGCCCTTTGGCCTGGTGCCAAAAAGTTGTAATGGGTCACACCAGCCGCCGAACACCACACAGTGACCATTATCTTTTTTCTTGGAAAAAAATTCTGTACAGAAAGTAGTGCAATGCGAGCTGAATTTTTGCTTAATAATAGACGAATGAAAAATAGTAACACAAAGCGATTAGAACTTTCCGGACAACCTAATACCATGAAAAAAAACTTAATACTTTTTCTCCTGTGTTTAAGTTTCACACAAAAGAAATTTCAGCAGCTGTTGTTAAGCCCAATCAACTCTATTTTATTACTCTACTCAATAATTATTTGTGGTAAAACAGCTTTGCTACGAGTGGTAGAGTTAATTAGCACAGAAGCTACACTTAATATACCATTTCACCCATTTTCACTCAAATTTGAAAAGGGCACTTTGATTTCAAAGTGGACACTCTTCTAAGCTAGTTAATGGCCTTTGAAACCAAAGCGAACTCTTTCAAATCGAAACAAGCTTCTTCTACACTAAACTAACACTAAGCTTAACATTTTCCAAAAAGATTATAAGAATAATACTTCAAAAACGAACTTCAGATTCGTGTTGAGCGACCTCGACTAATCCCAGGGGTAAAGTTTCCGACCGCCTGGACGACATCCACAAAAAATCGATAGTTTGTTCAATTTCGTTTAATGACGATCGATTCTTTTAAAACAAACGTCAGATTCGTGTTCAACGACCGCGATTACCCTAGGGCTGAAGTTTTCAGGCAGGTAGAAGAAGTTTGGGTATTTCCGGCTATTTTCCCGCCCAATTTAATCAATATCGATTGACGGCGATCGATACTTCAAAAAAACTTCAGATTCGTGTTCAGCGACCTTGTTTGCCCCAGAACCGAAGTTCCCAGACAGGAAGAAGACGTCTGGGTATTTTTCGCTATTTTCGTGTCGTAATTTCCCCCTACTTCCCCCCCCCCCTCTTTTCCACAATTTTCCCCGCTAATTTCTGCGGCGCCGCCGATCGATAGGATGATTCATCGCTTAACGCGTTATTGTAGAGTATGATTTTTTTGTTTAAGGAAATTTCATTATGGTTTCTTTCATGTTTTAATTCACTTACACAAAAACTAAACACTTTGTTTGAAGTTTTATAAAATTCTCATTTTTGTGAAAAATAATGGTTTATATCCTGCTTTAAAGGGTAGAAAAGCGCAGTTTTTAGCGCCAGAAGGGGATTGCGCAGCGCATGCACTTGTCCATGACGTTGCGATTTTTATTCGATTGATAGCAAAATCGCTCTTTGCATGGAGTTTTACTCCTGTAAACAATATAGCAAAGAAAATTGTAAGTATATTCTCACTTTGGTGCTTCATGTAAGCAGCGTTCACACTATCAATCAAATAAAAACTGCGACGAGCTTTTCAAGGGTTTTGTTGCGCTTTAAGACAAAATTTAGTTTATTATTTTTTTCTAAAAAAAATTGTATAAAATTATTCCACTCGTTCGGGCAGCTGAGCTAAACAGAATTCCAAAAAGTTACAGAAAGTTTTTCTTGCGCAAAAAATTATTCAACCCTTCTTGAAGTATTCGTAGTTTACCTTGTAAGAAATTCCTTTCAATTTGGAAAACGTTTAATCTGATTTCAAATTTCTAAGGCTAGCTTACAATTAGAAGTGTCTAACTTGATTTGATAAGTGTCCAACTCGACGACCAGCAAGACCGTCTTGATACATACTTATTTTGCCTTGCTAAGAGTTTAAGAATTATGGAGTCTGTGTGATCTACCAACCGAAAAACCCAAAATTTCATCGAGATTTGGCAGGATGGATCGATAATGGTGGGCGGCATAAAGTTGATACCGTAATTACGAAAAAGAGAAATGAGGAACACGTTGGCCATACAGCCGAATGCAATGCCTCTGTAGGGCATATCAGGTCAGCGCAATTATGATCGAAGAAGGCCTCTACACCAGCGCTCGATCTGGTACGTTCAAATATTGGCGTCGAACTGGTTGAAGATTTTTAGCGAAAAATTGCTTAATTACCGTACTGGGCTTTCGAGCATTCATTCTGCGAAGACAACGTGAAACGCTGTAGAAACTCAGTCGCACTTCTGAAAGAGGTCTTCACTTTAACCACTTGAAATTCTGCCATCTGATCACCTGCTTTCTCGATAATTCATACTTGGAGTCTCTACATTGTGTATGATTAGCGTAGACGTATTTTTTGACTAACTCATTCCTTAGGGCATGGATATTCGCAGCAAAGCTCGGCGACAGAGAGTGTTGTTCACCAAGGTTCACTTGCAACTTTGACGAATCGCAACCAGCACGCAAATGCTCAAAATGAACTCGAAACATCAATTTTTATGTAATTTTCTCTCCTTTGAGATAAACAGATTGCAAGCTATACTATCGAGCTATAGACTGAGCCTTTCGTTGAAATAAACGATATCGGTTGAAGCAGCTGCAGACTCAATGCATATCTTCCTGCCAAGTTTGGTACCAAATGAATTGCCGCAGCTAGAGGAAGGTCATAAATAGAAGGAAAATAAAATTTAATGAGGTTAAGAATTTTAAAATTTAACTGGGCACACTATTTGTGCTTGGGAGCATAATTAAGCGAGACTCGGCGACGGTGTTGGGTCGGGTCACAGCAATTAGGGCCCTCCTTAATTGCGGCACTGGTTTTCAGGCTTCCATCCACTTTTTAATGGCGGTTGCATGCCCATTGGTAGGTAGGGTGATGCTAGATGCCCTTGTAAATTTCGGTGAGAAAACCTTTATTTCGAACGAAGTTATCATGATGCGACGCAAAAAACGCGTTTTCGTCGCTGTTTAGCGGTGGTACTGTAGGGCAAAGAGAGCAACTGACGCATTGAGACCCTACAGTGAAATATAAATCTATGAAAAGCTGGGAAAGTGATAAATACTGAGCAAGGAAGGATCATTACAATTGCGAAAATTTGGCAAGTTACAGGGATCATATACCTTGCCCACTGGCTATGAAGCACTGCCACTCCCCTTAGGCCACCGACCTCCTTGCTCCGCTACCCCTCCCACCTCCCTTGTCTCCACTAGTACACGCACGTCCGTGTTAGGTGCTTCCGGTGCTATCACATGGTCAACTTCTGAGAGTCCTGGTGTAGATTCTCGCAATGCTATTCATTTTCGCCGTTCAGACATTCGCCTGAGACAGTTTCCTTGTATGTGTGTCGAGCTTTAAGACGCTAGAGCATAAAACACAAATACTATAAAATTCATACAAAAGTGTTGAATTAACTATATAAAATATAAGCACTACGACTATGTGTTTCGCATGATAAACAAAGAACGTGTTAATGTTGGTAATACTAAATATTGCATGTTATTATTATTGTTAGCATTAGCCGGGAACCACCTAGGAGTCCGCTCTACGATCATATCAAGACGAGCATCTGCTACATTACGCTCCCTATCCATAAATTATGAGATGCTGCTGACTGATTTTGGAGTTGTTAACTATTCTAAATTCTTTAACTGCTTTCTCCACTATCACTTCTCATCTATACAGCTGATATTCCTTACCTCCATAACTTTAACGACGAATTGTAAGCTTATCAAGCGATATGGTGAGCGATAAGCCGGTTAAAAGCTTGAAGGCTCGTGCACAGTTCGACAGCGCAGTGAACCACCCATGTTGTAGCATAGGCGGCTCACTGCGCTGTGCCACAGCGCGGAGCCACCGCGCGGTGAGGGGCCGTGCACACTCACCGCGCAGTGGCACCGCGCGGTGTCACTGCGCTGAGGGAATCGGAGCTCCCATTTTCACCGCGCTGTGCCGTGGTGAGGCGTGTGGCTCGCGGGATTGCGTGCCTCTGCTGGCAACTTTCCAGCTACGCAGCGCTACCGCACCGCGCCGACGTGGGGGATGTGGCAGAAAATGAACCCCTCAGCGCGGTGCCACAGCGCAGTGAAACTGTGCACGAGCCTTGAAAGTGAGCCGGCTCAGATAACGCGGCTTATCGCTTGATAAGTTTACTGTTCTCCGTCAAATTTACTAAAGTCGCTGATGAATCCGGCTCCTGAATGGCAGTTGTTTTGTGGTTAAACAGTTTGCGGATGATATCAAGATTTATCGAGAAGTTATAACATCTGAGAACCAAATCTTTTTGCAGACCGCTACTAATATGCTGCAGGAGTGAACCAGCACATGGAGTCTACCATTAGCCAAAGAAAAGCGATGTTCATGAGGATGGGATTTTCATCTACTTCATTAGATTATAAAATAGGCGGCAACCCCATCTCTAGAATTACAGCTGTACGTGACTTAGGATTCTATTTCTATGGTGAAAAGTTGGATTTTCCTGAGCACTTAAGGGAATCCAGAGAAAGGCGCAATCACGTGTTTTCCAGATCTTCAGGGGTTGTGCACTCGCAACAACTCTATGTTGCTACAACCATATAAAACATACGTCAGATCGATTGTCGCGGCTGGTTCTCGGTTTTTCCCTCTCAAAAAGGACACCATGGTTGGGGTTTCACTGTCAGTCACATATATAATATTATATAGTGGGACGTAGCTCCTGAAGGATACAAAACCCAAACAACCCATACTCACCCACTCTAGACACTATTTTAAATACACATCTAGATAGACCTGGGGCCGGATTCATCAACGACTAACCCACGGGTATAGGGGGTTGAGATACCCAAGATGAATTCTGCGTCTCTGACTCTCGCCTTATTCTACCTGAGTCTTATCTTATCTCTACCTCTTATAATCCGCATACCCACGGGTTTAATTGTTTATGAATCCGGCCCCTGGAGACTGCCAGAAGTGGATCGCAGCAATACATATATAGGTAGTGGTCTATTTGTTTCCAAACATTTTAGGAATACGCATTTATGATAAAAGCAAACTGGACTGCTTAGAGGCCCAAGACTTTATCCCAACGCGCAATTAGGGCTGAGCATCCTTCAATTTCAGATAAGAGGAAAACGGCAAAAAGTCGACAATTCGTGCGATTCCCACTAATCACATCTGTTGATTCCTGAGCATTGACCTATCAGTTTCCATTCTAGATCCCGCTGCGATCAGCTAGAGCCCAGACAGAAACTGCTGGAAGCAAAGCGGCTGCAGCGGCAATAATGCTTTGAATCATTATTGCCGCTGCCGCGTTGACGGCAGCTACTGCCGCGTTGACGGCAGCTACTGCCGCTTTGGCGGCTCCGCGCCTGCCTTGTAGGCGGCACATCAGCGGCAGTCCGGACTGCGGTAGCCGATTCTGCGTCTCTGCCCTATGCTTAAAGATAGGGCTGTCGCGTTGCCGCAAAAGTGTGCGTACGACTTAAGGAAGGGTTCCATATGCCAGTGTGCCTCTACACCAACTACTCCACGCTGTGTCTAGCAAATAGCAAATTCTTCGTTGTTTTCGCACTGTCATGATGATACTATATAAACGAATAGCAAACTTCTAACTGAATCAACGACAGCATCTTGAATATCAGACGCAACTAGTTCCATAAAATATAGCAAAAATAAGCGTTAGAGGAGCACTTCTGAGGAGCAACCCTGAAATGTTGTTTTTGGGGAGGACGAAAATGGTCCAACTCGATAGTTGTAGTCAATTGTTTTGGAATGAACAAGTGCCACTTTTCTTCTAATCGAATCCGTGATCCAATTTGGCTAAGTACCTGGTACATGTCATCAGGGGCAGTAAGGGAAATGAAAAATGCGGTTGATAGTCTCCTCCCACTCTCTATAAAGAAAACTTTAACAGGACTTGTGAACGAAACAGATATCAAGAGATCGAGAGGAGTTATGATCCGAAACATTTGTGCAAATAATCATGGCGCACCACGATAATTGAGAAATTGAAGACAACGATCTCTTCGTCAAAATCCATGTGTAATGGAACCTCATCCTACATATTTCATCATCATCGTGATGATGAAATCCTATATATTTCATCATCATCGTGATGATTATTATATTTATTACAGTTATGCTTATACACTGCGTTCAAAAAAGATAGGTTCACCCTTGATTTTCTTGTTTCTGCACGAAATTCGGTTGCAGTCGATTCCAAAACTGTATCAGTGAAATGAGCATAGCAAAAAATATAAGAGCAAAAAACTTGAGCGAAATCTGCAATGACAGCAAGAAATGAGGAAGGATTGCATGAAAGCATTCAACTCGAGGTTGTTCAATGAAGATAGATTCACCAGGAAACAACAGCTTTATTGAAAAGACATAAAACAATCAGTGATCACTAGTAATCAATTGGCCCTCCGCAATTCATTGCTACATCAATGAGTCGTGCTGGCATCGAGGCAACATGATTTTTCAGAGTTTGAATGGGGAGATCGTTCCAGGCTCGAAGAATCGCCATCCTAAGACTTTCGACAGGCGAGTACGTTCTGTTCTCCTCGTATATTCTTCTTACAAGGTGCCCCCAAATGTTCTCCGGATTGAGGTCCGGAGAACATGCCGGCCAGTCGAGAACTTCAATTGAATGGGCCCTGAAGAAATCCTTTGTAGACCTGCTAGCGTGTACAGAGGCGTTGTCTTGCTGGAAGATCCAATTCTGGTCGGCATTTTCCTGAAGGAATGGAAGCAAGTGGTTTTGCAGCACTTGTTGGTATTCCTGGGAGTCCATCCTTGCCGACGTAAATGCAATAGCGACTTTCCCTCCTGCGTGAAATGCTGCCCACACCATCACTGTACCGCCTCCAAAATTCCTCCTTGAAAAAAACAACTTCTCTTTGCGCAAATCGTGCCAATAGTACCGCCTTCCATCGGGCCCATCGAGGTTGAAGCGCTTTTCGTCAGAAAAAATTACCTGAAAGACAAAAAATCGGAATAGTTAACGTAACATCTAACGAGGAGAAAAATTTGCCTTAGTCCAAATACGGCTTTTGTTGTTGGAGACGAATTCTAGCCTATTCTTCTTGTGTGCTGCAGTCAAACGTGGGGCGGAATTGAGTTGAGTGTGTAGAATGTTGCCGTTTCGTATTAGGCAATTTCGAACAGTTCCTCTCGCGACTTTCTTAGTAAGGCTCTTGCGCACCCGCTCCAGGCTGACCGATGCATTGGACATCATACGCACGATTTGTCTCTCATCTCGAGAGGAAAGGATCCTGGGACGTCCTGAAGGCTTCTTCATCCCATATTGATCAGGATTCCTTAAGAATTTACTGATCACATTCTGCGATCGCTTCAACTGCGTCGAAATTCGGCGGTGGCTTAGCCCTGCTTCACTGAGTGCCTTGATTTGAGCTTGTTCTTCAGTTGAAACCATCGAACCGCGGCCCATTTTACTGTAAACACTTTGCTAGGAGGAGTATTGACTAACAAAGTAATTGCAACTGACCTGCCTTTCTAGCCGTGTCTTCTTAGACGGTGAACCTATCTTTTTTGAACAACCTCGAGTTGAGTGCTTTCACGCAATCCTTTCTCATTTCTTGCAGTTATCGCAGATTTCTCTCAAGTCTCTTACTCCTACGTTTTTTGCTATGCTTAATTCACTGATACAGTTTTGGAATCGACTGCAACCGAATTTCGTGCGTAAACAAGAAAATCAAGGGTGAACCTATCTTTTTTGAACGCAGTGTATGCCGAAACTTGTGCCGAAACATCGTCACAAAATCAAAAAATCCACTGATCTTCTGACCATTACGTAGATTTTTGCAGGAATTGCCTCTCTCCCAGTTCCTCCGAAAAAGTGTAGAGTTTCAGAGGACACCTCATAGAATCGGTTCGGTCTATTGTGAAATTTGCTGCCTATTTGCGACTTTTGAGCTGCCAAAAATGATTTTGAATACGGAATTTTCTTCCAGAGCCTCGAAGCAGATCCCATGTTTGCACAGCACCAGAATCGACAAATGCCGCTTCTTTGGGAGCGAAAAGTTCGCTGGGCTCTTCGAGCAATCTTTTCCTTCCATTCACTTGGTGTTCTTTCTTTGAGAGTAGCGCACGACTCTTTTGTGGGAGGAGTGAACAGCTGACCAGTGTTCGTAGATTAGCGGTGCTGACCTCGGCTTTTGTCCATATTGACCTTGTTCAGGCCACTTCTCACCGCCGCGACACCCTCAATATTTGCAGAGGGTTTTGCTCGTTTATGGCAGCATCCGTCCCTATCCTTTGTCGGTGTTCCTCAAAACAGGTCGTGGAGAGTCTGCGAAGTCTTTTGCATCTACTCAGCCCATTCGTTTGCGATGATAAATGTTTCCTGGTGCCTTGCGCGGACATGGACTGTTTGAAGCTCTAGCGCACTCTGTTTCAAGTTAAGTCGTTTAAGTTGTCGTTTTAAGATATAGTAAAACTTCAGTAACCAAAAGAATCCCTAATGGTATGCAATATTATGGCAAAGGAATGCGCGATTGGTATAAAACTGCACTGTTCCTTTCTTTTTTTGCAGAGGTGTCACATTGTTTAGGCTCTCTCACGCAAAAATTTGAAAATGGATCCCCTCCTTGCGCCATGCTGGTTTGCCTTTTAGCCCTTTATTTATTCAGCTCCATTCGTAGTCATGACTCATTGTGTAGTCAGCCGCTGCTTATTTCAAGAATTATTTTTAATTTTATCTTTTAAATGCCGACTTTAGTCCTTGAGAAACCAAAATTTTCAATGTCTAACAATGGTACTAATTATCCTTCAACTGCATTGAGCATTATTACAATGACTGCTTCTACTCCACAGGCAGAGACTGCTTCATCTTCCAACACGATTTCCCTCAGGCATCTCATCACCTAGAAAACCGGTTTATCTTGTAGGAACCCTATGTAGAGTTGAAGAAGACTTTGAGAGGTCGGCGAGGAGACAGCTACATATTCCGTTGTGCTCCGGCGTCGTCGTGGTCGTCGTCCATTAGAAGAAACTGGTATTTCGATGCAGACGGCGACGGACGACACTCGCAACTCCTGCCTTGTCCTCACCTTTTCGGATGATCCAATTGATCGAACGTTTCGCAAAAAGCGGTCCTTAATAATTTCTAGGCAAACCTGACGTTTCTCACCTCTCCTTTCAAGAGGTGATGTTTTGGTGATTAGTATACAATTATGGTAGATCGCAAAAAAGATTCGAATATCTTAAAGCATTAAATTTGCAAATGTATCAAATGGGTACTAATTATTCCTCAACTGCATTGAGCAAACCAAAAATATTTACGACCTTTGAGCTTCTGCTAGTGAAGCTGTTTTCTTCACATTTACCTAGCCCTCGCCATTTTAATCTGCTCATGTTCTATGATATTTCATAAACGTTAGGATGTTCAGGAAATCTTTTCCTTACCTATTAGCTACTCTACCGATTCCCTAACCTTATCGCGTGACTGTTGCGATTTCTCATCATCCGTGGCTTGAAGCCACTAAACGTGCACGTTCGAATTTCTGAAGCCTCGATGGCGGTTTTTGTGGTGTCGTAACAGTGACCTTCATTCACTATCACTGTCGTCGGCGACACCTCATCGACCACTCTTATGTCGCTGGAGGCTCGCAACGTGGGCACTGACTTACAGATCTGCAGGACGATCGGTTGAACTGGTGCTCGAAATAAACAGATTCCTTGTTAAATTGTTTTGTGCCCTCAAAACGCTAGGGATATCTCATGGCCTTCTCTCTTAAAGACGCTCTCCTCCCGCCCTCTGCTCTACATCTATCGTACCTCAGCTGAACAATCACATCGTTGTGCAGCCGATATTCAAAACAATTCCTGCCGACCTCCTCATTGCTCGGTCGGATCCCTATAAGTGATCGATAACGGTCCTCCCTCTGAGTTGTGTCCCTCAAGAATACCGGTCGCAGGTCGCGGCTGGAGGACGGCTTCGGATGTTCAATAGGACGCGGCTCGTAATGAGCGCCTCCCGCTGATTGGGGCCGTGTTCGGCTGTCCTCCCGTCGATCTTGGTGATCGGACCTTGTTTCAGTTTTCACACCTCTTTACCTAGCATCAATCAACCCTCTTTGTTTGCAGTATTTCTCTCCCAGACTGTCATACCATTCTGATCGGCTTTTGTCTCTCCCCGTTCTTACATTATGTTGTCGAGTCGTTGATTCTGTATATTCTGTTCGGTTCTATTCGGCTCGTAAATTAGGATAATGGTCGGTGTAAGTCTTTTGGCGGTGCTGTGTGCTGTTTCCCACAGCTATAAAAATCCTTGAAGCCCATTCTTCATTCTGCTGTTACTTAAAGAAGGTTTTAATTTCGAAAATTCTTCATTTTCAGGCGCTCAGGCTTTTCTTAGCACCTATAGGCAAGCAGGTCTCTAAAATGAAAGGCTGAGTTGTTGGCTTTCAAAGTTTTCTATTCGACATACATACGAGTAGACTTGGTGATCTGTGGGCGATTTGGCCTATTCAGGTGGATGGTCAGTGTATTAGTCTTACTGGGTAAGACTGTTAAAAACCATGTACAACTAGAAGATCTTGTAGAAGTGATCACAAAGGGATTGATTAACACCTTTCGTTACACTTCAACTCTCCTCGAAAGAGTAATAGAACCAGATGTAAGACTAAATGTTCAATAAACGTCTTTCAACGAAGACCGCAGCTCTAGCCTGTTATGTTCCTCTATTGGCGACCAACAATGATTTGATAATAGTTGCGTTCCCACTGCTGTAAATGAGCCCTGTAGCTATGAGGAACCGTGTCCCAATGGCGAAAGCGATAATGTGTTAACCGTGAAAAAAGAGAGTTGAGTCGGAGTCACACCTGCAACCAAAGGCTTTCGATCAACCCAGTCATTATTATCATACACAATGCTACTGCTTTACAAGTAAAAATTGGTAAGACCAAATTAGGCACTATTAAAAAAACTTTTGGATGCCCCACGATCTTTAGCCGTGGACGAAGTCGTGGACTTGGAATTTTTAGTAACTAAGGACCTTTCTTATGACAGGCGCAGTGAAGTGGAGCTTATAAGACTTCGCAAGTTACGTATAACATGTTTCGAGCCTCCACAACCAGCATCGCCGGAGTGTCACTTCGTGCCTACAAGGTTTATGTAAGGCCAATTCCAGAGTATGGAAAGCCTGCATTCAGTCCTTACAAGAAGAGCATTCAAATATTAGAAAGTTCAAAACAGCTTTTCGAGGAAGCTGATGATACGGGAGATATGGTTTTGCTACGGACTAAAAACCCAGTAGTATGGAAAGGAATCGGAAACTCGCATTGACGACACTAGTAGAATACAGAATGAAGAGGAACGACGTGCAACTGTTTCACATAATCATCCACCATACCCGTGGTAATAAAATGTCAGGTATAATGACACTGAGGACAGCAAACACTCGAAGTGGGTATGTGAGATGCGATCCTGGCGGAGCCAAGCTCACCTTTAGGCTCAATTTCTTCACACTCAGGTCAAACACGATACTAGCTATGACTAGCTTAAAAAGGGTACGATAAACATGTATCTCTCCTCTTTTACAAAGTTTTTGAGCCAACCCTTGAGTTCTTAGCTGCATACCTAGATATTTTCAGTGTATTAATCATATTGATTTTCCGGCACTATTGTACTTTGGGTGTTGATCACAAATCTGACACCCGTTTTTGAAATTTCGGCCGACTACGGTGTGGGCATGAGTGGCTAAGGCTGGCAAGGTCATAATCACCGATTTCGCCCAAACTTCGGCTAGAGGGATTATTTGGGGTGATAATCACGAATCTAACACTCGTTCTTCGTTTTACGCTGGAGTACGGTAGGTAGGTAGGGGTGACTAACTTTATGTTCACCGATTTCGCCCAAACTCAAGTGTAAAACGAAAAACTGATGTCAGATTCGTGTTGTAGCCCACATGAGTATGCTCGTGTAGAAATAATAATAATAATAAATAGTGGAGTGTCCTCTGAAAAGTGTTTTCAATGTAGACATCTAACAACCAAGCAATACAGATTGCATTAATAGGACAAAACAACAGAAATGGTTTCAGAAAGGTTGCGGTGCAGAGAGTGACATAAATACTTCGGCATGTGCTTATTTTCTGCTACGAATTCCGCAAAGTCCTTACTTTCAATGCTCGAGCTTTTCCGTTAACGATTTCCCGAATACTCCTAGTGGGTACGGTACTTTCTCGCTCTTAATGTGTTTCATTACCAGTGTGTTATTATTCACCTTTTGCCTCGCGTCTTAGGAAAGCACCTTCATATTCACCGTTCCACGTTGTCTCAGTGCACGAAGATCAAGGTTTTTCTGTAAAAGTGCGTGTCCAACCTTGACACGGTTTCCTTGATGACGGTTATAATTGTTCCTGCAGGTTAAGGATCAAAATCTTTGGCCAGTGCAATTAAAAGAATTTTTTTATGTCTTGGATGTGAAACAAAAAGCCGAAATAGTAGCTGGAAAGCATCCTACAATATGAGATTTGCTTAAAAAACGATGAGAAAAAGAACGTGTACATTACCATTTTAAATATGGTCTTGTCATTAGCTAATATGGAGATATTCTGAATTTTATATTTGTGCCAGCTTTTAGGTGGTGTTATTCTGAACTTAACAATTCGAGGCTTCTCCTTCTCGAGTGCGTCACGCACTCGGGTTAGTTCAGGGAATTCTCTCAGCGAGTCCAAGTCGAACCAGGACCGAGTATTGCTGCGAGACTGATGCCTCCAGAATTCAAATACATTTTTCATGATGGATTCAAGTAAAATGTAAAAGTGTCGCCTACCAATGGCTTTGCTAAAACGTCGAGGTGTCCGAAAATAGCGTTTCGAAAAGAGTCGGAGTTGCTTCATTTTTCAGATCATCGACATATATTTCGGAAAGTTTTTTTATTAGACTTTCAAATCATTAACCACTTTTCAAAGAAGCCTTTTCATTCGCATAACTACGAGACTTTCCTAACGATATCTTATATTAAAAGAATTTTATTTTTAGGAACTTATTGCTTTGTTCAATAAAAAAAGGGGTCACACACATTTTTATATTTTATGCTGTGGCGGTTTATCCGTCTGTGATACGTAAACCGGAATCAAAGGGTTTGTTGCTCATCCACTGGCCAAGGCCGTAGCTGTCTGACAGCTGTGGAAGAATCTCGAGTCTTCGTCCTCTTATTTGTGTCACCTTGTATTGTAATCGGAGCACCGCTGCACATGTCCTAATTCCACTCGTCGTAGTAACGTATTATACGTCGCTCCGTGTCCAACAACCGTAGTCACCACAAATAATCCCGACAGCGCTTGGCGATCACCGCTGAACGCTATTTAGCGTAACGAAGTAAACCAGTTCCCGCAATTTCCACTAACAACACAAGTCAGCATTTTGTTCTGCGCCTGCTCCCCTTTGCACCTGCCGGGGCACTCTTCTTTTTCCATCTCTCGGTTGAATTTCGTGGCCTTCAATGAATGTCTAGCTTGGTTTTATAGTGGCCTAGCTTAGTATTTACTAGCATTTGCTACTGAGAATTTCCGTTGATGGATACTGGGTGAGGCCATTCCCTAAACCAGTTGGCTTTCGATTACAAGACAGCTCATAAAAAGAGCTACCCTAGCTAGCACTCGAAATGCGCCACACCTTTTGCTCCAACGAATCGTCGCGTCTACCGTTTTTAAAAGCGCACTCGGAGATGAATAAGCGTCGGACCTCGGAGTCCTATAATATCGTATAATACCTTTTCCGATGAATACGGAGATATAAAATAATAAGGGCGTGGTCCCTATTACATACACCTTTCTAACATACATCTCTAACACATTCGGGGGCTAAACTCATAGTCGTCACGGAGAAGCTTCAACGAACGCCTAGTTTTGTAGTCGGCATGAACAAATTCCACTGGCTTTCTTTTCCTCCACGTCACGTCTCTATCCTGCTGGTTTGACTCCTTAAGAACGAGGGAAGCCACACTCCATCGTATGGACAGGTCGGCCACTCTCCACTGATGCTTTCGGCGAGGCTTGTCCGCTAATCTAAAGCGGATGATTACACAATCTCACAATACAATAGCACAGGAAGGAAAGTATTTGGATAGGCATGCGCTAGCTGCTGTCGTGTGCACTCTGGAGCAAGGTTCTTGGTTCGGGTCCTTCCCAGGCCAACAATGACTCCCATCCATCTTGGGTTGCACCAGTCTTGTCGGGAAGTATGTAACACTGATCTATGAATTAGTTGACAATCGCAGGTATAAGCCTTATACGAAGTGCAATTCACGCTAACGAAAATAATGAAGGAAGACGTTAATCAACTATAAATACTCCTTTCGGTTTTAGTTGATCCTTTTGGGATGCGCCGTGCATTCTACCAGGCTGTCCAATAATTCTAGTCCGAAAATTTCACCATTTCTAATTTTTTTCAACTTTATTGAAAGACAAGTCTAATAAACAATATAATCAGCAAAGTTATTCACAACAGTGGCCCATCGATTGGACAGGTCGCCGATGCCCTTCGCCCAGAACTCCGGGGGCTGCGACTCGAAGAATTCCGCGATGTCGGATTTGAGGTTGTCGTAGTTGGTGAATTTTCTTCCGGCCAAATGGTGCTTCAGCGGGCGGAACAAGTGGTAGTCGGAGGGGGCGAGGTCCGGGGAATACGGCGGATGGGCAACCATCTCCCAGCCGAGCGTCGCCAACTTCTGCTGGGTCTCCTTCGCCACGTGGGGGCGCGCGTTGCCGTGCAGCAGGTGGACCGAGGCCCGTCGGGGACGCTTTTCTTGGATGGCGGCGGCTAGTTTATCGAGCTGATCGGTGTAGATGGAGGCGGTGACCGTCCTGCCTTGCGGGAGCAGCTCGAAGTACAGCATGCCCTTGGCGTCCCACCGGCAGCAGAGCATGATCTTCAGCGGGTGCAGGTCGGCTTTCGGCGTCGTCGGCGGCTCTTCTCCGCGCGGGATCCAGACGGCACGGCGGGCGACGTTGTCGTAGAGGACCCAGCTCTCATCCCCAGTGACCAGGTCCTCGAGAAACTCCTTGCGATGCGGACGACACTCGTAGTACACGAACGTACGAATTTGACCTTGGTCCATTTTAGCTTGTACTGGTAGCTAGACGCGGCGACTGCGCCTCATATATCCCTAGCGTGGAACTATGGAGAACCTTCTAGAAGGTTTTTACACTTGCCTGATATTATAACGCTTCTAAGGAAAATTATAGAATTTTGAAAATTTTCGGACAGAAATTATTGGACAGCCTGGTATTATACCTATGCGTTTCGTGTAGGTAATTTTAACGTGCTCTGACTTATACTATGAAATGTGGTGCCCGCCCAAGAACGAGTCGGTCTATTTCTACCAGACAAGTCTCTGATACCAATTCATCGACCCCGGTAGGGTGGAAGGCGCGCTTTGCCTGGGGGGGGGAACGCGGACCAAGAACCTGGAATTGGGTGCACGCGATAGCCAGCGCCTCCTTTGCCTGCGCTTCCACGCGCCTGAACTCAAATTCAGGATATCATGTAGAAATAGAATGTGCTGTGCTATTCCGAAGAGGGACTGCATAATCCGGTTCCCTAGCCTTAATAATAGGTGAAATTGGCGGAAAGAATTTGCGATAACGTCCACGTCCACGATAATAGGTACCAGCAACGGAGAGAATAAAAGCAAAACAATACCAAGCACTTCTATCGGAACACTACATTTCGCCTCAACAATCAACCAAACCAACAATAGAAGGGAATGTTCAGTGCCATCCTCATTGTAGTTTGGTCCATGGAGTTTGAATGCGCATTTGGCCTATACAATGGCCTTCGCAGGTCATTGTATAGGCCAAATGCGCATTCAAACTGCCTCCATGATATTCCTATGAGTGAATCCGTTGCGCATCCAGAAAGAGATTGAACAGCCTTCGCTATGCTTTTTGCTTTATCCTCGCCTGGAATGCACCAAGCTTCTACTTCTGTGGGCTATCATAGTGACCGTCTTAATGCGTGTCCATTCTGAACAAGAACCAGAGGTATCCAACCGAGAGCCCCTAACCCTTCAGTCATACAATACCGCTCACGCCGCACGGTCAAAAGTGGGCGAAAAAACGCCAACATAGCGTCGCAAAGCGTCGCACGCTCATAACTCCTTCAGTTTTAGGTTTCTTGAACAAAGGTTGGTACCATTCAATTCGCCTCTTCGAGATCTACACAAACGTGTGTAATACTTTACCGGACCACCCGTATTTTCGCCGTGGGTGGTCCAAAATTGGCTG
The DNA here is from genome assembly GCA_947359475.1 of Heligmosomoides polygyrus bakeri. NCBI lineage: Eukaryota > Metazoa > Nematoda > Chromadorea > Rhabditida > Heligmosomidae > Heligmosomoides > Heligmosomoides polygyrus. The sequence goes on from OX375868.1 coordinate 75,091,156, forward strand.
TACGGGCGATTAGAGCAGCTTATTTCCCAGGATATGCGTGCTTTCGGAGTATCTCAAAGATGGTGTACGTCGCCAGTGCTCTGTCATGCCAGGAATGCCCCGAGAGTGCGCCGTGCACAATGCACACAGAACCTAACCTATCAATCGAGTGGGCGAGCGCATGTCCCCCTGCGTTTCTATCTTCTCTCACTGGGAACTGCGACGTTTTCAAGACTATTTCGAGCCGTTTGGAGAATGTTATCAGAGACTCCTCGCCACCCCACTCAGGATTAGCTCCAATCTGTCCCAGCGAAACTTTGGTGTGCGCCGTGAACAATGCATACAGAATCAAACCTTTCAATCGAGGGGGGACGGCTTGTAGACTGATCGTTTAGGCAGTTTTATCAGAAATTTCTTGCCGCCCTACTCAGGAATTGCTCCAAGGCTGTCCAGCGAGCCTTTGGAGTGCGCCATGAACATGCATACAGAATCGAACCTTTCAATCGAGGGGGGGGGGCGACCGCTCGCAAATTGCACGCGCGGGCGTCTTCAGAGCACAATAGCTTTGTCAAGTTGGAACCTTTCAGGTTGCAGCTTGTAGGTCTTGTAGGCAGTCGAACGTTCTACTAGCACGCCAAGGCAGAATGGTTTAGCATTGGAGGGGGCAATGTTATAGGGGCGCGAAAATGCAGGTGAGGCTTGTGTGAAGCATTTTTTCCGATTTCCGTGGACCACTGCGAGAAGACGCCACAAGCTAACGGCCTTAAAATGCGTACGCGCACAGAGCGCTTAAGGTGCTTTACGACGACGTGCTCGTAGCTCCTCAGCTGCCCAAACTGTCTAGCCTCAGCTGCCGTTTTAGAGCGGCGAAACCTAGCGGTTAGAGTTTCTTGCGCTCCTACTCGCCCAGACTTGAGTCTTCGAAACTCGCAATGGCACCGTTCCGTTCAGCATGGAAAGCACTATCGAGCGGTATCAATTTCGACCGATTTTGGAAACATCAATTTTTGACTGTTTCGCATCGAGGACGAGGCCGCGGCGGAAGGACGATGACGTCATCGAAAAATCGATGTCTTCGAGTTGGGCCATGCTTGACACCATTCGATAGAGCTTCTCATGCTGAATTGAATGGTTTCAATTGGAGTGGGAAAAACGGTAATCTGGGCGAGTAATAGCGCGGAGAACATCGACCGTTGTTGTGCCAAATAGGACACAAGGGCGTGTTTGGAGCGCAGTAACTCTGGCGAGATCGAATCGATCTGGCTGCAACTTGTCGGTTTTGTAGACATTAAAACGGTCTAGTCTTGTGCTAATGAACACCGATATAGCTTGTGAATGGGCGAAGAAACAGAGGCGCGAATATGCAGGCGAGGCTTGCGTGACGCATTTTTTTCCGACTTCGGTGGACCACTGCGAGAAGACGCCGCGAGCTGACGGCATCAGAATCCGTATGCGAACAGAGCACTTAAGGTACTTTACGGTGACGGGATCGGAACTTCTTACCTGCCTAAACTGCCTTAGCCCCATCTGCCGTTTAGGTCAACGGACTTAGCGGTTTAAGTTTCCTGCCCTCTTAATCGCCCATATTTGGGTTTTCGACATTCCCAATAACACATTTCTGTTCTGCTTGAACATCTCTATCGAATGCTATCAATTTCGACCGATTTTGGAAACATCGATTTTTTTTGACAATCGAGGACGTGGGCGCGCTAGGCCGAGCTGCGCGGATGATGACGTCATTGAAAACCGATATTTTCGAAACTGTCCAAATTTCCTCGTGCAAACTGCGTCCAAAATCGTCTAGGGGTTATTTGGGGCGCTGATTACGAATCCGGCGTCCGTTTTTGAAAATTCTGTCGACTTCGGTAGGTTTTGGATTTTTTCTGGATAACTGATGGTGGTCGGGTCAGGATCATTGATTTTGCTCGAAATTTGTATAGGGTCAGGGGGACTTATTCGGGGCGCCGAACACGATGCTGAAGTACATTTGGACGATTACGGGAGGGGACCGCTCATACCGATAACTGAGGGTGATCGGTGACCCTGACCCGACCACCTTCAAACGGGAAGTAACCTGCTCAATTCCGCGGAATTTTCAAAAACGAACGTCGGATTCGTAATCAGCGCCCCAAGTAACCCCTAGATTTTTGACGAAGTTTACACGAGGAAATTTGGCCAATTTCGAAAATACCGGTTTTCGATGACGTCATCGTCCGCGCAGCTCGGCCTAAAGCACCCACGTCCTCGATATTGTCGAAAAATCGATTTCTT
>OX375868.1:75093605-75257047 GCA_947359475.1 Heligmosomoides polygyrus bakeri
ACATCGATTTTTTTTTTGACAATCGAGGACGTGGGCGCGCTAGGCCGAGCTGCGCGGATGATGACGTCATTGAAAACCGATATTTTCGAAACTGTCCAAATTCCTCGTGCAAACTGCGTCCAAAATCGTCTAGGGGTTATTGGGGCGCTGATTACGAATCCGGCGTCCGTTTTTGAAAATTCTGTCGACTTCGGTAGGTTTTGGATTTTTTCTGGATAACTGATGGTGGTCGGGTCAGGATCATTGATTTTGCTCGAAATTTGTATAAGGGTCGGGGACTTATTCGGGGCGCCGAACACGATGCTGAAGTACATTTGGACGATTACGGGAGGGGGACCGCTCATACCGATAACTGAGGGTGATCGGTGACCCTGACCCGACCACCTTCAAACGGGAAGTAACCTGCTCAATTCCGCGGAATTTTCAAAACGAACGTCGGATTCGTAATCAGCGCCCCAAGTAACCCCTAGATTTTTGACGAAGTTTACACGAGGAAATTTGGCCAATTTCGAAAATACCGGTTTTCGATGACGTCATCGTCCGCGCAGCTCGGCCTAAAGCACCCACGTCCTCGATATTGTCGAAAAATCGATTTCTTTGAAATTGGTCGAGAGTGACACCATTCGATAGAGCTTTTCGTTATGAATAAAAAGGTGTTACTGGGAGTGTCGGAAACCCAAATACGGGCGAGTAAGAAGGCAGGAAACTTCAACCGCTAATTCCGCTACCCTAAAACGGCAGATTGGGCTAAGGCAGTTTAGCCAGCTGAAAAGTTCTGAGCTCGCCACCGTAAAGTACCTTAAGTGCTCTGTTCGCGTCTGTGTTTGTCGTTTGTCGTTAGCTCGCCGCGTCTTCTCGCAGTGGTCCACCGAAATCGGAAAAAATGCTTCACACAAGCCTCACCTGCATTTTCGCACCGCTGTAACATTGCCCCCTCCTAAGCTAGGCCATTCTACCTTAGTGTTACAATAGACCGTTCGACTGCCTACAAGACTTACAAGTTGCAACCTGAAAGGTTCCAACTTGACAGAGCTATTGTGCCCCGAAGACGCCCACGCGTGCAATTTAGCGCAACAACGGGTTGCTGTTCTCCGCGCTATTACTCGCCCAGATTACCGTTTTTCCCACTCCAATTGAAACCATTCAATTCAGCATGAGAAGCTCTATCGAATGGTGTCAAGCATGGCCCAACTCGAAGACATCGATTTTTCGATGACGTCATCGTCCTTCCGCCGCGGCCTCGTCCTCGATGCGAAACAGTCAAAAATTGATATTTCCAAAATCGGTCGAAATTGATACCGCTCGATAGTGCTTTCCATGCTGAACGGAACGGTGCCATTGCGAGTTTCGAAGACTCAAGTCTGGGCGAGTAGGAGCGCAAGAAACTCTAACCGCTAGGTTTCGCCGCTCTAAAACGGCAGCTGAGGCTAGGCAGTTTGGGCAGCTGAGGAGCTACGAGCACGTCGTCGTAAAGCACCTTAAGCGCTCTGTGCGCGTACGCATTTTAAGGCCGTTAGCTTGTGGCGTCTTCTCGCAGTGGTCCACGGAAATCGGAAAAAATGCCTCACACAAGCCTCACCTGCATTTTCGCGCCCCTATAACATTGCCCCCTCCAATGCTAAACCATTCTGCTTTGGCGTGCTAGTAGAACGTTCGACTGCCTACAAGACCTACAAGCTGCAACCTGAAAGGTTCCAACTTGACAAGGCTATTGTGCTCTGAAGACGCCCGCGCGTGCAATTTGCGAGCGGTCGCCCCCCCCCCCCCCTCGATTGAAAGGTTCGATTCTGTATGCATGTTCATGGCGCACTCCAAAGGCTCGCTGGACAGCCTTGGAGCAATTCCTGAGTAGGGCGGCAAGAAATTTCTGATAAAACTGCCTAAACGATCAGTCTACAAGCCGTCCCCCCTCGATTGAAAGGTTTGATTCTGTATGCATTGTTCACGGCGCACACCAAAGTTTCGCTGGGACAGATTGGAGCTAATCCTGAGTGGGGTGGCGAGGAGTCTCTGATAACATTCTCCAAACGGCTCGAAATAGTCTTGAAAACGTCGCAGTTCCCAGTGAGAGAAGATAGAAACGCAGGGGACATGCGCTCGCCCACTCGATTGATAGGTTAGGTTCTGTGTGCATTGTGCACGGCGCACTCTCGGGGCATTCCTGGCATGACAGAGCACTGGCGACGTACACCATCTTTGAGATACTCCGAAAGCACGCATATCCTGGGAAATAAGCTGCTCTAATCGCCCGTACAGCCAATTTTGGACCACCCACGGCGAAAATACGGGTGGTCCGGTAAAGTATTACACACGTTTGTGTAGATCTCGAAGAGGCGAATTGAATGGTACCAACCTTTGTTCAAGAAACCTAAAACTGAAGGAGTTATGAGCGTGCGACGCTTTGCGACGCTATGTTGGCGTTTTTTCGCCCACTTTTGACCGTGCGGCGCGAGCGGTCAAAAGTGGGCGAAAAAAGCGGTAATTCTCTGGCCTACCCTGGCCTCGAAACGGACCTGCGTTAGTGACCCAACGTCTTCCATTAACTAAATGAAAAAGGCGTCGCATCCAAAGGGTTGGCTGAAATGCTGCAATAGTTTTGAGTCGACTCTGTGGTGGTGCCACCGTTCGCTGTGTTGTTCGCTCAGAACCGGTACCGCCATTCTCTGTTCCGATGTTTGTTACGGCAACCAAGTTCGAGCGCTATCAGCCGATGTTTCTAGAAAACTCCCGGTTTTCGACCACAGAGTACATAGCACATATCCCAACTGCACATTCGAGCTCATTCCCCCTGCGCTCCATCCATTTCGGCGTTTGTTCACTGTCTATACACTGCTCCAAGATGAGGGGCTGATTCAGAGCCCTTCGTAGTAGATGTACCTTTATGGGCGATCGATAATTCTCCGCGATGCACCCGGTAGGACGCCCCAATTTTTAACTTCAAGCCTGTTCGCCTTCTTCTTGACTACATGCACCATCGTGGGACAACTGAACACTGGTCTCAAAGCGTTGTTTTCTATGCATATGGGGGGGGGGGGGGGAGGATGGAGAAAAAACTCGAACTGCCAAGTCTTCGAACAATAGGAGCTACGAGGATCTCTTGATGATATTCATTGTAACTGCTGGAAAAATTGAATTGAATTTCAATGGGATTTGCGGGTGAAACTTTATTGAGAAGGGTCACTGAATCAAGACAAAACTTACATATTCCTTGTATGGAGGAAGAGTGGGGTCTCCCGCTCTAGATTGGTGCCAATTTGTGTTCTAGTCCTCTTCAAAAATAGTGGAGCATGTGTGCTGAGAAATCCAGTGCCTAGGTGATATTTTCGCCATAAAAGCCTACAGCGAACTACGCTATGAGAAAGCACTCTCACGCCGCTTTCCTTCCTCAAACTACTGATTTTGATTAAACTTTTAAATGTCTGTTGCCCGTCGAACTCCATGAGTACGTTGAAGCGATTTCTCTGTTACCGACCGTGCCATTACTGCTGTTGTTATTTTATACAGAAATTTGCTAGGTTGCTGTTTTTGTAATCCTTCAGTTGTTTACGCTAGACTGTAATCTAGGCTTTGAAATAATTAAATAAATGAATAAATAATAAAATTGAAAGGAAATTGAAATAAAAAATACATATTGCTTCGCACATTTTTAGAAGTTTAAAAACATTATTATATTATTATTATTATATTATATTAGTATTATAAAAACAAAAATTTGGAATTTACGGATGAAGCCCTATTTGCATTTATCTCTTTTTTTCTACAGCATGTTATGTTTTGTCTGAATTTTGTCTTGTTTCATTTTTCTTATGGTAACATGCAGGTGCATGAACCACACCTCCAGACATTAGCATTGTGATGTATAAAGGTCTCCAACCCTTAATCAGGAGTGGAGTGGTTACTCTAAGGCAGCTTATCCTCCATGGTGGTTAGAGCTATGATAATCGAAGGCTGGATCCCTGAAATGGGGGCTGCATCCACCGGCATACGACATGCGCTACTAAAAGACGCACCACACAAAGAGTTCAACACATTGATTTCAACGACTTCACCATAAGGCTTCATCATGAGGGGAGATTGGACCTGTCTGACTCTTCTAAATTTGGAGGGTTGGTTATGACGGCAACCATCTGGATCCCACAATAAAAGTTCGATGGGTCGATGCCGGCTGAAGTTTTCTATTTCTCGCTGAAAGGTGAGTAAAAGAGAGTGAGGACAGACATTTAGTTCTTCTTAAAGACTGATACTATGCATGAAAATTTCTTAAGCAGAAGAACCAGCATTCAAAGCGATGACCTTCATGTTAAAAAAAGGCACAAAAATTTACTCCATCAACTGAATTTATACAATACTTTAAACGCATAGTGCCGTCTATGATAATGTTGCCGGAAAAGGTGCCGGCCACCCGATTCCAGGTGCCTGGTTCGATTTTCACGCCCAGGCCAACCAAGCCCTCCATCTGTTCGAGGTTGGTGAATTGGTACCAGACTCGTATGGGAATAATAAACCACTGACTTGTACATCGGCTGACCTCCGCAAGCCGTAGTGGTTGCACAGTCAGAAAACGATTTCAGATTGCCTCGACTACATCCCGCAGAAGTAGAGTACGTGGCGCATTCCAAAAAGGAATTGACTAACACCGTTCTTTGCCTTTATTCCTAATGGTAAGATATACATGTGCGGGTGAAGTTGATTGATTCTCACAAATGTACGTCTAGTTTAGTAAAGTTTGGAGAGCAGTAATGAATGCAGAGGACAAACCATTTCTCCTTAAACGTGTTCATGCCTTTAGTTCCTATAAATTCGCTCTTGTTGGCGGGGTTGCAAAATGGGATGTAATCTGTCGAGACGGTGTTTCTCGTCATAACTCCAAGTAATTGTTGGATTTCCTGAAGTTCTCGTCGAGATGTCTCTGAAACCTTATGGATGTGATGTTGGCAGGCATGTAGCGGTCGTCCCGAGAGTCGCTCGCGCAGAATTTCAAGGTCTCTCAGTCACAGCTTCATCGTGTCTTCGACGGGTTTCGTGGCGTTACCGTTGCCCAGCTAACCTATGCGGCGCTCTGAGGGAGAGATATCGAGACCCCGTCGAAGAGAGATGAAATCGCGTGTCCTCTCGGCAGCACCCGAACAAGGGGAGACGAAGACGGGCGAGGCGGTGATCGCTGATTTGATTCGGTCTGCGGTCAACCCCCGGCGATGCACCATATCCGTTAGCTGATTCTAGCCTGCTGCGTGGTGGTCACCTGATGTCATAGCTTCGTTCATTGCATCAGAAAGTTCGCTGATCTCGGTCTAGAGGCTATTTTTCGCAATCGATTGGTCTTTTCACTAGTGTCTGCCGTGAATACTTACATACGTCAGTTGCCAACAGCCGTCAGATTTTCCACAGAATCTAGGGATTAAAACCTGGGACAGGGACCCTACGGGTGTACAATGGTGGCCTAAAACGGGTCATAACTTTAGAGCAAAGCTCTTTGCAGCTTTGCGTTACTCATGTGGTGGATACCAGATGAAGTTCCAAACACACAGAGTAGAATTATTCGAATCGACTATGCTCGTTCTTCAACTCACTCCAAATGCAGGAGAATATTTAAAACGTTCCACTTTTTCGCCAAATTGGACAAATTCAAAGTCAAATTGGATATTCTTTTAAGCAAGCTTGAAGCTTTTGAAAGCAAATTGAACATCTTCACAATCAGAATCGAGCGCCCTCCAGATTGAGCTGTAGACCCTCCAAGAAGCCTAGAATAATTTCTTGTCTATGGAAAATGTAGAATAACCCTTTTGGAGTTTTTAATTCTCCTGCCTGATTTTGCGAATGCACTGGTTCAGATTTTCTTACTTAAAAAGTATTTTTGGGAATAAATTGTGGGAAACTCATTTTAAAGTGCAAAAAAGTATGGTGAGAATGGAGAGTATGGTACGATCTCTTCCATTGTAAAGAATGATATCGCGCCATACTTTCACCCAGGACGTCGCGATTTTCATTTGATTGGTAGCGAAAATGTATGTTTGCGTGGAACCACTTGTCAACGGTTCAACGAAAACAATTTTAAACAAAAACACACATATAGTCGGTTTGCTGTTTCAAATAAACAACGTTTACATCATCAGTCAGATGAAAATCGCAAGGAGCTAGACGAGTGAATGCCGCAATTCATTCTCTTAGATAAATTGCTGCCTTCGCCTCTTGAAAGCCCTTTAACCATTCCCATTTGTTGAAAAATAATCTTGTAATTTTTAAATAGTCACACTATTTAAATTTTGATTTTTTTTAAATTTCACTATTTTATTTTTTTGATCAATTATAATGCGCCTGCACTAAAAAACACCAAAGAAATTCATAGTCGTTTTTTTGGGCAAAAATATTATTGAAACTTTATCGGGCCGCAGTCGAGGGAGGGGCCGGCTGCCGCGTGCGCGCGATATCAGCTTCTTGATTCCCATTTCCCTCCCAGGCCAACCAAACCTTCTACCCCTCCGGGGTTGGTGAATTGGTTCCAGGAAGAATGAAGGACTGACTAGTTCATCGGCTGGCCACCGCAAGGCATTGTATAGACATCACGTGATGTAGAATGCGTGGCGTATTCCACAAGTGATTGAGTAACACCGTCCATTATTTTTTTATTCTTTAACCTTATCGGAGAGTTTAGCTTAATCTGTAGGGCGCTCGCTTATCTTGGAAAAAACGTCAAGCTTGCTTAGGATATGCCTAATTTTGTCCAATATTGTGAAGAAGTAATGCAGTTCTTCATAAAATGTCAATTCTTTACTCCGTGAACCCTTCACATGGGGTAGTTCCCAACACAGGTAGGACACGGGTGGTTAAAGCAACAGTAGCAACCATGCTGTCGACCAGCACCGCTAGTTTACGAGCTTGAGTGTTCTGCTCGACTGAGGTTTGAAAATTTCCGCTGAATTCGTGACGAATTTTATGGTTCCACGAATTTCATGGATTTCCTTGAAGTATCGTCCTCCTTTTTTGCCTTGCAATTCATGAGAACAAGTATAATACTATCATTCCGTGAGAGCTGTCTTCGAAGTCTCCTCGATAACATTTAGCTACAACTGTTCTGCAATGCAAATCTCTTTTTGGGTGGTGTGAACCACTTTAATTGATTCTCTACGTTCGAGTGTCATACAACTTGAACTCAGGCTTTTTGATAGAATTGGCTTAATGCCTCTCTGCCACGCAGGTTTGTGTGATGAAACGACTTTATTTTGGGTTAACAATTCGACAACTTCGTCATTCTCAAGGCTTCATAAACGTTGAATCTTACAGAGTTGCGGACGCAGGTCTTGACCAACATGACTCCTTTGTCTTAGATCTCGAAGTCCTTCAGGTGTACGAGAACGACGACGTTGTCGAAACGTCAGGCCGAAATAAACTTGTTACATCATACCAAAGCTTTGAGATCATTCTATATGTTTTGTGTTGATAGAGGATTCTCCACAGCTCAAACTTTCATTCATGTACGTCGGACCAGGGTGTACGTCAGGAGCTTTTCATTGAATTTAGGGGAAACTCTCTTGCTTTTCTGAAGGAACATCTTCGCTGTTGAGCGTTAACTCCGAAGCATTCGCTCTTTTTGCAGTTACCAGCATATTTGATACCATTTTGCACCTTCCTTATCGATCTCCGCCTTCTACATTTTTAAAGTTCAGATTCAGCAAAACATATCGTGCAGGCCGCGAAGTCCTAAGGTAGTCGCGGTGGTTTGCATCGATCCTGAAAAATTCTCTGTCAGAGGAGTGTATACGGTTTAACACGAAGGTGTGACGGTACCCTATAGCTGGTCTTGATTCATTTTGGGCGAACATAGAACATAGAACATTTATTAGCCAAAATGTGATACAAAGTAAGTTTTGTACAAAAGGATACATCGAAAGTTGGCTTTTGAAAATTATCGAAATCACCTCGTCATCGAGGACAAATATGCACCAGCGTGTTCCCTGATTTTGATATCGCTGAATGTTGGTTCCTTAAGTATGGTAATATGGCCGAGGACGTGAGATATTGCATTATGTCCTGCATGGGAATTATGGCATCAATCTTCTTGGTTGAACGGCCTAAGAGCTCGCGATAAAAGTAGTAGATCAGCGACTAGAGACCAAAAGTTGCGGTTTTCGGCGAAGGACAAAGAAATTCAACACGACTTCTCCGTGAAATGCTACATTTCAATTCAAAACGTAGAATGATTGACTCTGGAAACGAAGTTACGAACTGTTCATTGATGAATGATATTGTCTAAAACTTTTAAATACATTATGCTTTGTAATATCATTTATTGTAGCGCAGTCGGAGGAGGTGCCACTTTCCTGGTTCGGATTTCCCGCCCAGGCCAACCAAGCTTTCCATCCCACGGGGTCGGTGAATTGATACCACTCATCTAGGAGGGATTAAGCGGTGATTTGTTCATCGACCATCGCAAGTCATTGTGTGGCCAAATACACATACAAACTACCTTCATGACGTCACGAAAAAGTAGAATGCGCGGTGCATCTCAAAAGCGATTGAGTAACGCCATCATGCACTGATCTGATCGAAAATCTTCTGCTTTTTGGATGACTCGAGTAACGGCGATTTCGCGGTCTCCGGATTTTCGGGCGATTCGGATCGTGATATTCGCATCGGATATCCGAAAAATGATTCATTCGGATGCAAGTATGCATAGTTCTAACCGAAAACAATTTCTCACTTAAAACCATAGCACAGAAAAACAAACCATATGTTGAGCTAAGCTAGCAAATGAATGGTTTCTCCGGAAAAATAGAAAGGCAGTAGGTCTCAGTGACCGATTGTCAACTTAGAACTTAGGCGTTTTGATGGAATATGTATGTACTTTCAAATTTTCTGTTCGACGCAGGTTTTCTAAAATGTAAGGATCTATCCTAGTTGGGAGGGAGCAGCCCTGAAGTTACAGCTATTACCTTCCTTTTCCCTATATCGTCCTCACTGAACTTGCCCTGAGCATTTCACACTATGGGGAACTATTGAAGCTCTCGAAAAACTTCAGGAAGGGGAATATGTAGTTAAGCAGAACAACATATGCCCCCCCCCCCTGACTAGGAGTGATTCAAGTGTGGCTTCATTAAGCCTAACGTTTCGACGTATCGTCGTTATCGAAGTCCCGAAGGAAGTCCGAATTTTTGTAGAACAGCCCACGATTTCTGTAGCCTTGAATAGTAGCAGTGTCTCTGCAGGTTTATTAAGAGGTGCCTTTTTGAGATGGCCTAAGATGGTTGAACTCGTATACTCCAGCGTTCTTCACTCCAGTGTACATATGTAACTGCGGTGTCAAAACCAAGTTCGTTGATGATGCTGCACAGCTGCGGTTGTTGTTGCAGCAAACCGGTTGCGCTCGCGCCGCCGTATAATTGCAAGCAGCCTCGTCTCTCTTGCACTTTTCCACAGACCAACGAAAAGGAGTAAGTCCGGTTCGAAAGTTCTGAACGAAAAGTGGACTTCTCTTCTTTAAAATGAAGCCGCTAACCGCCTAGCCCTTGTAGTTAAAGCGTAATTACAAAATAGAAGAGCAAGCTTATGTTGCGAAATTGACGATTCGGCTATGTTCTTGAATGTCATTCCTGGCTCGATGGTACAGTGCGGGTCCTCATTCGTATTTTGGATGTGTATCTATGAATCTTCAACTTTAAGTAAAGCTTTTGTCTTATTAGAAAAAGCAAGATCGGCCTTTGCAAATTATGTGCAACTATTTGCAATCGGGACCATCAGCGCAGGCGAACGTATGCAGAAATGCAACTTCTATGGCCGACTTCATCAACCTGCTCCTGCGCTGCAGTAGCTGTAATAATACACTTTATTAGCTGTAACCAGTGCGCAAAACTCCGTAAGAAAAGCGAAACTATCACTTTGTCCATTAATTGGAGATGGAGACCAAGTATACCAGCAACCTTCAACACGCACGACCTTGTAGAATGTTAGGGCACCGCCACTTTGAGCATAACATCGTACTTCGCTTCAAAGTGTATGCAAGGCATGGACATCGCATTTCTTCAGGGAAACTTGAAGCTGCACACTACGTACGCACCATTACGAGCTCATCGAAGTATCGCGAGAGTACAATCTGCATCTGTGTGCCTTACGTTCGTCGACCTGAGGAAGGCATCCGACTCTGTCGAAACTGAAGCGGTCGTCGAAGCCCTGCTTACTCAGAGCGTTCCCACGCAGTATGTATGTACATGTCGTCATTCGAGAGCTGTTCAATGGTCCCCACGTTCTCACCATTCTACAACAACGTCGTTCATCAACGTGAAGAGAGGGGTTCGGCAAGGGGATACCATATCCCCGAAGCTCTTCAGCGCTACCCTCGAAAACGTCATGCGCGAAATAGAATGGGAAGACATGGGAGTGAAGGTTGACAACTGCAGCTCTTCGCTTCGCTGACCATATCGTGATCATAACATCGAGCATCAGTGAGGCGGAGAGAATGCTGGCCGACTTCGATCGTGTATGTGGGAACGTTGGACTGCAGTTGAATCCTAAGAAGACGATGTTCATGAGGAACGGACAAGTTTCTGATGCCCCATTCCCGCTCAACGTAAAGAAAGTTCCCGAATGCTACGGCCACGTGTGTATGGGCTGCGAAGTCATCATGGCCAACGACCTGGGGCCAGAGCTGAGCAGGAGGAAACGGGCGGCTTGGGGAGCTTTCAAGAGCGTCGAAGAAGTCACGAAGGAGACGAAGAACGTCCGACTCCGTGCCCACCTATTCGACTCCACTGCTCTTCCTGCCCTGACATACGCCTCAGAGAGCTGAGCCATAATAAAAAGAAAACAGGACGAACACATGATCAGCGTCGCGCAGCGTGGAGTCGAGAGGACGTTGCTCGGAGTGACATGACGCACGCAGGTGAGAGAAGGCCTCCGGAGCTCCGAGCCTTGTCGATGTGCGACACGAGGCGTATTCTAAATGCATTATGCGATTATCGGGGGCAGCACCTACGGATACTTTTAGGGCAGTTCACCGGCGCGATGGGTTCAGGTGGTCAGATGGTTGATAAGTGCACGTTTTCGCCGTTCCAAACAGGTCTGACAGCAATTCGCCAACCACAGGTTGATAGATGGGTTGGTTCTTTTAAGCACAGAGGGTATATTTGACCAATTGCACAACTTGCAATCTTGTTCTCAATACAGATTATGTCCTCTCACTGCACCGAATCCATGTACATCAGGCAGATGTAGTCTCCATCTGGTCTTTGCCATCTACTCAAAGAACGTAGTAACCTTCCTTCCCGTCGTTATTTCCTCTTTTTCACCGACTCGAAAAGGACTATGTTCGAACGGGGAGTGATACAGCCGAACCAACCTTACAAAAGCAGCCGGGGGCTGATATGCCATGCGGAAACGGTTTCACTCCGAGTGAGCTCTATTTTTGGGTTCTCCTCCTCAGCGACATGTCATCCCGGGGAAAGCCGAAAAGCACGGCGAAAGCAGTCAGCGACGGCGTTGCCAACACGCGTTTCTTCTTTCCACATGTGGAACCAAAGCGATTCTGTCTTCTGAAATGAATGGCCAAAGTGGGGAAAAAACATAAAGTGGCATCTAAAACTACAGGTTCGGGGCTCAAATCTACCTCCTCGATAGACGCGCGAGAGTATCCAGGCTCTATTTGATTAATAGTGAATGCATTTCAGTATTGGAAATTCATATTGGATAAAACTGCAAAAGCTTTACCTGCTGTTTGAGATGCTGTACAGTTGTCGGTCTTTTAATTTACTTCCTAGAAAGCTACCGTGTTAAATATCTCAAACGTCAAGGAAGTAAATGTCTGATTTTTCCAGAAGTAGAAATGCATACCCGTCCCGAAATCTTCACTGTGAGCACTGGATCAGCATTTCGACGCGTTTCTATCCTTGATTTCTGGTCCACAGCTATCATTCGAGGCAGAGTATATACTCAGAAGAAGTAAATTTTTGGGTCAGTGAAGTGATGTAAGGTTCCGGAAAGCTGTACGTCTTCGGGCACTTTGAATTAAACATATTGGAAACAACGAGTTTACCCTCCACTGAATGAAAGAAAACCTACAAAAGAAGCAGAAAGAAGATAATCCAGAAAAGTAAACAACTAAGTTTGAACAAAAAACACAACACTTCAGGGACGCTTTTATGAGAAGCTGACTTCTGAATGCATAGCTCCTTAAATGCAGCTCCTGCTAGCTTTCATTGCTTATTTGCTGAGGAACTCCGCATCGCACGTACATCGTACATCGTACATGCATTCGAGATAACTAGATGCTTCTTGTGTCTCGTCAAGTACCAGCACAGACTTCAGGTCTGCATTTGCTGACTGGCGATGTTGTGAGTGGAATTCCCTTATTTGCTTATTTATTGCATTTTTAGTGCGCTGAGCAAAAAAAGAGACAAAAAGGAACACAATGAAGGGAGAACGTAACATTCAACGGGCTTAAGTGTTTCTCGATTTTTTCTCTCTTCGTTCTAGAGTTAGAAGAATCAGAAATGTTGAGCACCTCCAACAAGTAACACTTTGCTCGTTATAAGCCACATGGTCGCATTTGGCATGTGTAGATTGATACTGACAACGTAGACAATTGCTAACCTTGAGCAGAGCACAACCACGGACATCGTGTTTACAAAACGGGGAATCTGCCGAGCTACATAGACTAGGGATGGATGCGAAAGTGAACTCTTCTCGTGTAACTTTTTGATTTCAAATCAATTCCCGTAACGAGAGGACGCTAAGTAGTTCCTACACATAGAATGGATTTCCAAGCCTTTGAAAATTAGCTAGTTCAGGATAGTTTCGCGAAATGTTTGGCACATCGCAGATAAGCGTGGCTTGGGTTCGATTATAGTAAGTCAGGTCGAAACAAACGTTTCCGTAGTTTCAGTAGTCATTCAGTAAATCTTCAGGTTTATGTTAATGCTCCGAAGAAAAATTATATTTCAGAATACATGTTAGGCTGTGACATGAAAATCTGTCAATTTTGTGAGAAAATCTACTTTAAATGAAGTTATTGACGGCGATACGGTATTTCGCAAACTCTTCTGATTCATGATCTCTGGCCCACTTTGGCCTATTGTTTTCTGATGTCTGCTTTGCAATGACGTCGTTTTCTGACTTATGGTTCTAGAAAATTTCCTCAAGAATCTGTATCCTACTCGGTTCGGGGCCACAAAAACTTGTGTGAAACGGTGCGAATGGTTTCATAATACATATACTATTGAATGGGCGCGTGGTACCGCAGTCGGAGGCGCCGGCCGTCGCGTGCGCTCCGATTCAAGGGTCTTGGTTCGGATTTGGGCCAACCAAGTCTTCTATCTCAGGTCAACGAAGACCTCTATCCCATCAGAGTCGGCAAATTGATACAAACCTTCTCCGGGAAGGATTAAACACTGGCTTTTCCATCGGCTTTTCACCACAAGTCATTGCATGGGCGAAATAAGTTGTGTGCACAATATCCCGTGAAAGTTTAATGCATGGTGCATCCCACAAAGGCATTGGCTGATCGCCGTTCTTTATTATTTATTATTATTCAAGTGAATTTCATCGGATGTATTTGCTACACTTAATAGATGTGCAGTAGTTTGTACGTCAATACTGGAAAGAAATGGCAGTTATTCTTCCAATATTCTTCCAGAATAGAAAGCCCTATATACATAGAAGTTTCCATTCATGTTTAAGGTTAGGAGATCATACTAGCGAAGGCCATGTACGAAAGCGAAGCTGCCAAAGAAAGCCGCAACAGTTTTTGTCGCTCTCGTAACCATGCACTGACTCACCCCTTTGATCACGCTTACATTTGCTGTCTGAAGTTGCGCGACAATTCTTCACAATAAAGGAGGGAGGTGTTGTGGCTACAACTTGGGTAACCAGGCTAGATGCGTCCTTTCTCATGTGCCGAAAACGTCTGGGCCATATTCCGGTAATTCCTGCTCGAGGCAGAACACACACGTGCCGAACAGGGTGACGAAACGAGAACTAGTAAGCAAATGGTGAGGCGTGCGACGCGATTCAAATGGAGAAAGTTGCTATGAAACGGGGGCAGTCCAGGCATCAGAGTTCTGTTGGAAGGGGGAACACCTCGCGGTCTACTTCTTGTAAATAGTACTCTCCTTAGCGGGACGTAAAGTCCGATAATGAATCGGACAGTGAATTGCTTCTAAAACCGCCAAGAAACTCCGAGACGGAAGGCCCGCGAATGCGTAGCTGGAACCACTACTCGGCGTAATTCAACGAAGTGGCCGCCCTCCTTGACATGAACAACGGTGTTAGGAGAACCGCAAACACGACTGTTTGTTCCACTGGTCTAACAAGTTGCAGCTAGACGGGGTACCGTTAAGCCTAGCGCAGACGCAGTAACAACAATGGCGCTAGCTGGGGCGCGTGCTTTGAATCACGCCCACAGCTACATATGGTCAACTACCCTCCAGTGTGGCTCTTACCCGTCTGACCGTGGTTGTTTTTGAATTCTCTGATAGGAATTTCTGAGATGTTTTGCTTTCCTAGTACCTTGTATTCTCTCCGCAAAGAGGTATCCTCCTAGGGTATTAGAGGCAACATGGAAGGCGCTCGCTTCTGCCTCGAACTAGTAAAAGATAGGTGGTTGTGCCGCATACGCCGCTGTAAGTTGTTGGACCGCTAGCGGTTTCAGGAACATAATCCACCTGCTGATTTCGCTTGCTATTTGACTACGTATTTGGCCTAACCTATGTTGCTGTCGACAAGCCAATGCTCTTCTCAAGAGACAAATGTGGTATAGCTCCACTCACTATCCTCCTAGGGATAGCACGCTAGTTTGGCTTTGGTTGCACATGTACCTGTGAAGGCTTGACTAACAGTCACAGGGGCACCTCACCCATCAGAGGGATCACTACTCCACGCAGAATTTAGTCCAGTTCTTCACATTGCTGGTGATGCAAGAAAGAGCGCAATGGACAAGGATGATGGCTCTTCCTTCAATCAAACGCTATTCACTAAAGCCCAGGTACGAATTTCCACACCTTTCGGCATGACGTTGTTCAGGTATGATGTGACCTGGATATGCTATTGACCGCTTATTATTAGGTTGGTGCATAAGTTCTCGGACATTTGGGGCATGAAATATTTATTATCACAACATACGAACAAGAGCATAAAATCATTTGAAGTAACCACCCTTTACATCAATTGTCTTTCGCCAACGTGCCGGTAAGTCATGGATGCCTTTTCTCCAAAACGTGGCCGGTTGTGATTCAAAAAATGTGAGCAGTGCCTCCCTAACATCCTCTCGGTTCATAAATTGCTAGCCGTCCAAATAGCGTTGAAGGCTTGAAAACAAATGATAATCAGAAGGAGCGAGATCTGGTTAGTAAGGTGGATGTGGAAGAACGGTCCATCCGTAGTCCACCAACTCAGTCGCCGTCGCTCTAGCAATATGCGGTCTAGAGTTGTCGTGTTGAAAATACACCTTCACTTGCTCTCCTCGTGTGGTTTGAAGATGGGCCCTCAACTTCCTCAGTTGGTTGACGTAAACCTCCGCCGTCACTGCAATCCCTTCGTCCAGCAGCTCCCAGTATTCTACGCCAAGAACCTCCACCAAATGCATAGCATCACCCCTTTCACGTGAAGGTCGGGTTTCGGAACGTCCTCTGCCTCTCCAGTTGCGTCAACCCACTGTGCACGCCGGTGATAATTAGAGTAGAGTATCCACTTCTCATCCCCGGTGACAAGGTTGTCCAGCCATCCGTGGGTACGTCTGAGGGTAAGGAGAGACAGAGCGACATCGGCTCTGCGATCCATGTCATGTTGTGTCAAGTCGTGAGGTATCCAGCGACCCAATTTTTGCACCTTGCCAATCGACTTCAATCCTCGAACGACTGTTGAGTGACTAACACCAAGAGTGCTTGATAGTTCGCGAGTGGTTTGGTATGCGTCCGCTTCTACTCTACTTCGGAGGCCATCCAAATCCAGTGTCATCGGGCGCCCTTCTCGTTCATTACCTTCAACGGAGAATTCACCAACTGCAAACTTCGAGAACCGCTGGTACACAGTACTTCGAGCAGGAGCACTCTCGTTGTAAACATCCATCAGGCGACGATACGATTCGTTGGCATTGAGGCCAGATTGATGCAGGAATAACATGACGTGCCGAATATGCGTCTCAGTTGGGATGAATTGCTTGGCCATAATAGCTGACGTTAACAACGCAGAAGTAAATTTTGGGAACAGTTTTGCAGCCCTTTCCTTTCTCTATCGATCGATCATTTAGGCGTTAATACATGTGAGAAATTTGGCGGGAAAATGCGCTTTCAATTCAGGAGGGATCAAATGTCCGAGAACTTATGCACCAACCTAATACTACAGGGTGCGCAAATTACCTGCACAATGATATCACGATGTAAGTTCAACGCAACTGCGGATTTGACAGCGAAACTTAGAACATAGCAGCTTACTAACACAAACAAATCGGATTCATTCGAAGTGGCCGCCTTTCATACGAACACAAGTCCCCAGACGAGTGATGAACGCATCGCACGTGGCACAGCGGTCGTCGCTCATTTCATTCCACGCTTTCATCAGGGAAGCTTTCAGAGACGTTAAACTTGCGTGTCGTGTAGAGCAGACTTTGCTCTCAATAACTGACCAGGCTAAGAAGTCAAGAGGGTAAAGAGGGTCCGGTGAGTTCGGAGGGCAGTCCTCCGGCGCAATGATGTCCGGGAGTTCATGTTTGCACCACTGTTGTGTTGTCCTCGCCTTGTGTGCAGCTGCAGAGTCCTGCATCAAGTACCATCTGTCATTTTCAAAGCGAGCGTCAGCCCAGTGCTTCAGAATGTCCTCCAAAATAGTTTTCTTGTACTCGCCCTTGTTATTTTTGGCACTGGACTCGACGAAAACTGCCGTGTGAGGTGATTGCACCCCAAACCATAATTGGAGCAGGATGTGCTTTCCGGGCGACCAATTTTCCTTCAATGATAGCAGAGCCAACATTCTGCGAAATAATGCGATCTTTTTGACGATTTACCGCAGCTTCCAGCGTGAAAACCTTCTCATCAGAGAAAACGATTCTGCGGTGAGTGCCATTCATAAACCGTTTCAGCAACTTCTTGCATCTTCGTAGTCGTAGAGCTTTTAATCTCTCAGACAGCATTGAACCATTGTGTACGATACGGATACATCCTTAACTTTTTCCTGACTAGGGTCCTAGCGCTGGTAGCAGAAATATTGAGGATTACAACGAATTCGATCACGAACTTTTTTGAGCATTTCCAGAGTGACAGTAGTCGATTTTCTACCTTTTCCACTACCGTCCGACAAAGTCCCACACTCCCTGAATCGTTTTACGGCGTCATACACTGTTCATCGAGGAACATTGAGAACTTTGGAGATGAAACTAGCGCTGCTACCGGAAAGGCGCAAGTTGACAATAGCCGTTCGTTTCGGATTTGTCTTTGCAATTAGCGCTCTGTAAGCATCCATGAGCTCAGACATGGAATGCACTTGGGTATAATATAAATGTGTAATATATTGCAATATAAACTCCAAGATCCAGTTCTGCTATAGCTGTTGACTATGCCGCACACTGTGCGGATAATTTATGCGCACCCTGTAGTCCTGGATCGCATGCCTGCACTTTGCTGTAGGTATATATTTTACTTATTTATTCGCCATAGGGCGCGCTAGTACAACAATACAGTACAACAACGAAGAACAGTAGGCGAACTCTTGACTCAAACAAACTCAACAGTAGACACTTCAAACTCAAAAAAGACCAAACTCGAGATAAACGATTATAGAAAGAATCAGCGCCCCTCCTAGAGCTCTGCAGGCTACAATCTGTGTGATCAGGAGCCTACGGGCGTGTTTAAGCCGGTTGGTCCCGGGCTGAAGTGACCTAGGTTTCTTCAGACAGCGGGCCAATGGTGGTCCTCGAGGGCAATCACATATCAGGTCAGTCGTCTTTGGCAACTCCCACTACTGATCCTGTCTCTGCTTTCCCTTAGAAAATTGCTTTGTAGGATGAAATGATGTTTGGGCGAGTGGCATCGTGAATATTTCCGATTTTTCCAGGCTCCGAAGAAGGCGAAGGGAAAGCGGAAACGTCAGCCAGAATAACGCCGTTAACAACCTTGGTCAATAGCTTATGAAGTCACATCACGATCACTACTCACTACATAGAGAAAAGGCTTTCGTCGGTCTTTTAAATCAAACATTGCAGTGAGGAGGTAGCAGCGTGTCGACTGTGATCGTTGAACTCTTCTTTTCGATTTGCTTCAGACCGCCGCCAAAAAGTGAAAGTACAAGTGCGCTTTTTGCCTCTTTTTCAAGTGTTCTGCAATTGAAGACTTCGAGATGGACATGATAAAGGTTCTGTCCATTGGAGGTTGATCGGCGTCCTGTCGCAGCCGTATTTTCCATTCTAAAACGGGCTGATATGATTTGTGACGAAGATGCGTCAGGTGTGACAGATCAAGTTTTTTGAGTTCATCCAAAGAACGCAATCGCGGTCGCCGTCGCCGTCAGCATCGTCGTCATTGTCTCCTTCGATCGTTCCATTGACTTTGTTGTAGTGTAGTGTGTAACTGTTACGCCGCCGATTTTGTTTCACGTGTACGATGGAACTTGACGCCCAGTACTTCCGGCCGTCCTGGTATATACTACATATCCCATCGAGAGAACGTTCTTTATTGCTACACAACACCTGACACTTGTTGTCTTCATCGACGATTCCCACCCCTCTTCCTATTCCGCAGTCGGGGGCATTTTAGCACTACTGTCTTCAACTTCAGCGTTGCTATTCTTGCGAATTTTTAGCGAAATAAGTAACCCTATAGCTTTTCCTTAGCTTAACCGGATCATGCGCTCGACTGAAAAAGAAAGTGTGTTTCATGTTCTTCTCGCCTTCTGTTTCTTGTTTTCTCGCTGTTGCTACGAGAGGAAAATCCTGCGAATTTAATCAACATCCGGCAGAAATCTTCTGCCAGATTGTTCTGGCTTACGAAAATAGAAATTTTCTGACTAAAGGAACGGTTGGAATGCGCCATGCACTCGTCTGAAATTTTGCTTTACATACTCGTTTGATTGTGTTTCGCTTGAATACTTGTTATAAGTTCTCTAAAAAGTGGCCGTTCCTTTGAGGTTAAAAACTTTAAAACACACCACGGCTTGCGAAAAATGCAGGGTACATATCCTAAAAAGTGCGGCTACTATTTGAAAGGTTAGTGAAGTTTTTGAAGATGTTTGAGACTCATACCAAAGCACATGGCAGTGCAATTTCTGTGGAGTGCCAGTAGTGAAGAATACACCATGCAGACGCCTGAAATCTTGCATTTCATACTCAATTGATTGTGCATGGGCTGAATCCTTGTTGCAGTCTCGTTACTAATTGGCCACCTGTGCTGTGGCTCTTTTTTTCCGTCGCCCAGAAGATGTAATTATGTCGATTGACCTCTCCATTCAATTATATTTTGCAAAGACACAAACAATGAGAGAACAACTTTTCCTACAACCTAATACTGGGTGTTGCGACTACGCTTGGTCATATTCGACTCTGTTACTGCAGGAAACGAGTTTCACGAAGGTCGTACGGTGATTTCATTTCGCACCAAGGAACTACCGGTGGGCTGCGTGAAGAGCTGCAGAATAGCTCACGTCATCTTCATGTTTTTGTGAAGTGGAATGCATGACAGAATTTCTTGCGCGATTTGATGAGCCTAACTTTTCCTTCCTTCCTTCATCGAGTATTTTGGACAACTACCTTCATGAGCAGTATACAAGCCCTTCGCTAGGCCTTAGTGTCCTTTTCACTTCGCCGTAGCACTGTCGATGAAACATGTTGTTCGATGCGAGCGATTGTAGACACTGTCCACCTGTCCTGTCTAGACGGACGAGTTTCCCTTCTCCAGACTTCACTGTGGCTGAAGAAACAGAACAAAAAGTGGAAAGGGCAAAGCAGCAAATTGCTTGACGTTCCTTTCATGTAGGAGGTTCATAAAACAAATGTCTGAAGGACACTGCTCACTTCGTGCGACTTTTTACACCTAGCTAAGTTCGAGCACAATAGGGCGTCCAACGAGCAGAGTTCTTGTTTCCTTCCATTGGAACGAGTTGCGCGATACCATCTGTCTCACTCACTTTACACCTACGCTGCTTGGAGTTCTCCTAAAACTCCGCTCTCGGTGTTCGTCTGAAAACATTGAAGTTGCGGAGCGTCGCCGGCTGAAGCCTGATTTTCTCGTTCCAACAGCAGGCGGTTGAGGCTTCCGATGAGGAGAAACTACATTACCGCTTATTCTGCTCGAGTTTGACGAACACTCCACGAAAGCATTGCATTAGTATCATTGCAAAGCTCAGACTTCTTTTCGAGCTTCTACTAGTTCAGTTCATATTTAAAGCGTTGGATTGGTCAGGATGTCTTGAGCTGATTTCCTGAAGACTCCAGAACATTCCATTCTTGATAAGTAGTCATACTCTACCGTGTGGCATTCTCGAAACTCCTCCGTGATAGGTGTATATAGCCACGCTGCCTTCGTCAGCTATCAATTCCCCAAGACTACGTTCGAGCCACAGCCTTCTATGAATGACTCAATGAGTCCATCATGTCTTGACCGATAGCATGCGGTTCCACCGGATATCCCTTTGTCAGTTTCTTCTTCTTCGTCCGTTCCTGTGGTTCTAGAAGCCCTGATTATTAGAGATGAGAGTTGGGTCCTCTACGACTCTGACAAAGGGTGTGCCATGTGGCCTCCTCGCAAGCGCAAGCCAAAATGGCTTTCACAAAAAGTGCCTCCTTAGGTGCTTTTAAGATTCACGAGGAACTCTGTGTTAAGGACCCTTCCCACAAGAACACACCGTTATCGGCAACACTTACGCCAATCAGAAACTGATGGACGCTATTCGAGATATGCGGCCGAGATGAACTTCCTTCTTTTCCACAACGCACGACAGCATCATCTAGCCAAAGAGATTCGTGAAAAATTAGAGGAGCAACACTGCTTTCCACCCCTTTCGCTTGACAATGTTCCCTCTAACTATCTCTTATTTCGCCTCCTTGTAGGTCTTCAAATCGAAGAAAACATTCACCAGTAGTGAAAATGATGAAAGTACGGTCAGAGATTTCTTTAACTCCCACTGCCCCCATTACTATTACAGGCGAAGGTAACAGTGATCCATTGTAGCTGAAGCTACTGTGGAAGTTATCCACAGTTGGGTGAATTGAATGATTTCACTCGACATGCATTTACAAAGCCCATATTCTGTTGAAAACAGGTATGATTAGATAGGCCTATTAGGAGCGAGAAACTTGGTTTTGTGCTACAGAATTAATTTGCAATGGAAAGAACCTCCCTGGCCTTTTACTGTTCTGACAGAATTATCAATAACTTAAATTAATTTTCTATTACTTTTTACAATTAATTACTTAGCCGCTTTTCGATCGATCGGATTGGATCTCATCGCGGAGTTCTATGGGAGAGCCGAAATGGATGGGACAACGCTAGAGAGTCTGTGGTACGTGAAAGAAATAGAAATAGGCGGCCGTTGCATCGTGTGCTTGAGTCGGCCCTTGCGACTGCCTTTCGGCGTCACGTGCACTCGATGGGCAAAAGGCCGATAAGTACCAGAACAAATTTCAGGCTCATCTATAGGAGTTCAACCATAGTCGACCGGTTTTTCTGGACTAGCCCTGTCCTTAGGGGGTTACCGTACTTTTCAACCAGCGCTTTGTACGCTTTGAAGTTCGAACAACGGGCTTTTATCTGCACTTAGGGCTCAGATCCCGATTGTTGTTCGGACCATTCAGATCACACGTCTTGAAAGGCTCACTAATAATCGTTCTTAGAGGACAGTGTGCGGAGTCATTCAGTGGGCAAGGCAAGATCACCTATAGACAACACGGTTGGCCCAATGCATGGGTGCTGTGGGCACTGTGTTCATTCAGTGAACGGTTTACTTGCATCACCGTCCGCCGTTTTCTAACTTCAGTGCGTGTTTTACGGTATATGCAGAGCGTTTTTAGGTCTAGATTCGAAAAAGATCTCACGGTTACTCTTAGGAGGGGTTTTGATCCGAATCACAATACGTCTGCTAGATGTGCCCTTCTCGTTATGTGACCGAGGATGGTGATCAGTTCGTGAGTCCGCCTTTTCAACCGACTTGCACTTCCCGTGGTTTTGCTCCGTTCCACCCGTAGACGACGAAGAAGAATCACTTCTAGTGGAACGTTCAGAATACTCTTTCTCTAACATAACTCCACAGAAATGGCACGGTATCACTGCACTTCTGAATTCGCTTGAGGTTTATTTTGAACATCTGAAATTTGATGATCTTTTCTCAGCGCCGGCCTGGATTACCGAGTTCGCCAGATGGCACAACGAAAGGGCGTTTCGTGTTGCAAATTCTTCTCCGATTCTCACTGACAATCCAAACGTTCTGGTCTTATAGATTTCTGAATAGATTTCTAAAACAGACCATCATGTTGGAAATCTCGGAGAAGAGCAGAAAGGAGTATAATTTTCACACATTAGTTTCTTATGAAACGGTTTGTTTCTCGTAATGCGCATTATGAAAGATTTCTAGCTGCTGGATAAAACTCCCGAAGCTTAACAATATTTTGAGCTCCCTACTTGCTCTACCGATTGTATACTGGATAGAATCATTTTTTCATTTTTCATTCTATTACCATTCCTGAGAAAAGTCTCTCTCATCCTCTACTTGCAAATGTTCTCTGATGACGTCTGTAATCGTGATCGTTTTTGAACATATTCGAATACTGAATTAAGTACCTGTTGCAGGAATTAGACATGCACGAACTCATTACGCCAGAGCCCTTCTCGGAGGAGATTATGGAAAAGGCTAGGAAGATGAGGTTTGTGGCAACATTATATTTTCCTCTTTTTTTCATATATATGTACTGATCCAAGCAGGTGAAAGAGGGTTCCTAGAAAAATAAATTCATTACATATATGTACAAGAAGAGGGGTGTTTGTATGTTCTAGCATTGCTAGACTCTAAAGTTACTCAAAGAAGCCATAATGTAAGCTGAAATCGAAGCATAAGCTATAAGAAGCCGCATCATTCTTCAGTAGCTCCTTCGTGTTTATCTTGAAAATTTTCAAAGTTCGATAGTTTCTATGACTTCATTATCTGCACAGTATAGAAAGGACGCAGCTACAACAACATCGTTTTCCCGCCCCGCTGTATGTAAGAGCAACTTCAGAAAAGTAAAAATTTGTCAGCGCGCGGACATCATATTTATTTATCAAATTAAACCATGTGGAAGCTACAAAAATCACCGGCGTAGAAAACAGAGAGCACAAAAAGCATAAAAATATACAGCGTAATCCACTCTTCTCATGAGAATGTGTTTTATATTTATCAACACGCATGTTGAGTTATTAAAACTCCATTGAATAAAGAAGTGCCCGATCCTGCGAACTTGGAATTGCAACTGAAATACAACATGTGTGGTCCTTTTATGTCTCTCGTTAGTGGAGCATTTGATTCGTTTTCTAACTACTAGTCTTTTTTTCATGGATCAACAAATGGGGAAATCACCAGATAAACAAAACAAAAATTAAGAAGCCATCTGATTAGAGAGATTCCCTATCTCGGTAGGGAAAAGGGGGCCGAAAAGGTAATGATTAGATGTGCTTAACGTTCTTTGGCCTACACACATTTCTTAACTAACCTGTTGGAAAGAGAAGAAGCTGCCCTCCGCTCTCACGTGGTAGAAGAGGAGTGTAAATACACAACACTGAATGAGCTCCCAGAAAGTTAGTTTACACTATGTGGTAATACAGAAGGGTCATTTTTTATAGAGAGGCTCTCAAACAGTAATCTCCTTCAAGTAGATCTGAATTTACATTCCAGTACCAGAGTAATGTGATGTCATAGAGTTACGACTTCTTGTATAAGCACGCTAATGTGTTCCTATAATGCTCTTTGTAACTCTGGATGCAGGGCGCATTCTAACAGAAATAGTGAAGTCATGCAACGCGGAACTTTTCCCTTTCAGATTAACGCTTCCTCTGCCGCCATGTCTTGACTCGCCATTCTTCCTTGCTCGACTCTTGCGTGCTCACGACGGAGACGAAGTGATGGCCAGAACCCGAGTCGAGGAATACCTGAGCCACAGGTGAGAAGTTTGCATTTACCCTGCACTATTATTCTCGCTCTTTACCACAGTCGGAAAAGGCGTTGGCTATTCCATATGTCTTGAATCGAGGTTTTCGGTTCTGGCCTAGCTTAGTTCAACGAAGCCCTCCATTTCACCGTCGTTAATGGATTGGTGTCAGCCTAGCACGGGAGAATTAAACACTATATGTAAGAGCCACTAGGCTTAAAGGAAGTGAACTGAATCGTTTCTATCTAGACCTCCAGCTTAACTGGTGTCATTCTGATGTCAGTAGCCAGCTCATCCCCATATAGAAGTGAGTGCTGACGGATCCCAAGAGGTGTGAATGTTGCGTTCGATCGAACAGCTCTGGAGTTGTAATGGCTTAGAGCATTCCGGCTGGATCAGCAGGATATGCGGGTTCGAGTCCCACCTGGCGCTGGAGTTTTAATCGCAGCAAAACATCATTGTAACAGAATACAACACTGATTTCTCTGTCAGCAAGCCACGTAATTGTATGGGTGCTATGCGCATTCAGGTGGGCTTCACGACAGCCCATGGGAGTTATGTCTGTCCCACCTGGTCTGGTCTAGGCGTCGATTAGCGCAACTCCTCGTTCCTTGTCCTTTATTCTTCGCAAACGATTCCGATTTGGCTGACAGTTCAGGAAATAATGAAGGAAAGGTGGCAGAGGATGAAAATGAGTTAGTGCTCTTTGCTTTGGAGTATTTTACTGCATAAGGGCGCGTGCAGCGCATTCGGCGGAGGCACCAGCTGTCGCGTGCATCCGATTCTAGGTTCTTGGTTCGGGCTTCTCGCCCAGGCCAACCAAGTCATCCATTCCTCAGGGATCGGTGAATGGGTACCAGGTTAGCCTGGTAAGGACAAAAGACGGTTGACTAGCCCACCGTGTCCAGCCACCGCAGTTCATTGCATACTCCAAGTGCTACCAAATCAAACTGCCTCCCAACTTCCCGTAGAAGAAGGGTGCATGACGCATACCAGAAGGAATTGACCTTCGAAATTCTTCGTCTTTTCTTATACTAATTGGTATTTCTCAAATGGACCTCCTAATATTTTTCAACTGACGGAACTTCAGACAAACGCTCGGCTACGCAGAATGCAGTGATTTGGAGATTTTCACGGAATTTCCAATTGGGAAAGCGACATACAAGGTGCGGTTTTTCGATGTTCTGTTTCTCTTGAGAGGCATAGTGTCTCACTTATGTCATTCACCGTGTACCTTGCAGCGGTTCTGCATTTCGCTCCTCGATCGCTCAATACGCTCTGGGGACGTGCATGTTTTTGTTCACAAAATGGAAGGCACAGATCTCAAGGAGGTTGGGTTTAATCTTCAGCATAACGAGAACGGATATTGGCTGCGGCCCTAATAATGTGCCCTATCTGATGCTATAGCAAAAAACTTTATAACATGCAAATGGAATTCACATTTGGAATCGACAGTCAAAAACAGAAAATTTTGTTAGTTTTTTAAAAACTGTCCTTGAGCAAAAATTGTGTATTTTCTCTATGAGAGGCACAATGACATCCTACTGTAACTTAAAATAAATTGAATGTTTCAGATAATGAAAGTGATTCCACTATCCTATGTGCTACACTCGTACTTCATGCTTCATGAGATATTTGGCAGAGCTGTTGCTGAAACCGAGAAGAGAACAGGTACTGTTACGCTACCACTGTCTGCGACATTCATCTTTGAATATAGTCGTTAACAAGGGAAAAACAGCAGCATGACGCTAACATTCTTTAAAAGAATTTAGCAGATCCTTTATACCAAGTTACTAAAGAAATAAAACATTGCCTTCAGCGTCCACATTTCCCAGAGCATTGCAATTTGCAAAGTCTGTTGTGTGTAGCACTTTGTCGCCGAACTGGACACTTCAAATCAAGTTCGACACTTTTAAATCAGACTGGTCACTTTTCAAATCAGATTAGACCCTCTTTTAAGAAGACTTTAAGTATTTAAAATCATAATGAACAACTTTGAACATCTTGCAAGTTAAAACTAGCCTTTTCACGTTAAAACAGAGAATCATCGAGACGTTTAGTATAATTTTTGGTAAAGAAACATTTAGTTTCTTTGATTTTTTTCAAAATTCAGTTGTTCCAACAAGTCAGCAGATTGTTTGAAATTTTATAAAAATTTTATATTTCAAGAAAAATAATGTTTTTTATATATTTTAAATCGCATGAAGACAGCAATCATTTAGAGAAAGAGGAGATGGCATGCACTCTAATGGATTGTCGCAAATTTTATTTCATTGATTGCGTAAATGCTACTTACTTAATGCAGCAATATACCAATGATAAGTGTGTTTTAATAATTGTTCTTGTCACCGATTAGTTCTATGTTGTTCCACACAAACAGAGTTTTTGCTATCAATCAAATAAATCACGAGCATCCTGTCGGGTGCATGACGCAATTTCTTCCTTCAATAAACGAAATAGTTGCTATCTTCCTGCTTTCTGAAAAAAATTATTTCGCTACTTTTCTTTAAGAGATAAAACTTTTATAACATTTCAAAAAGGGTTATTCATTTATTGGGCAGTTTAAAAAAATCAAAGAATACTAAATTTACCTTGACCAAAAATTTTTACAATTATTCTATTATTTAGTCTTTATATGCTATATGGCTGGGTAATGAGGATAAAGAACGAGGTTAATTCACATCTGCCCGGAGTGCGCCACGTATTCTTTTTCTACAGTATATTGTGGGGCAATTGAATGCGTATTTCGCATTCACAATGACGTCAGGTGGTCGTCTCATGGACTGGCCAGTGGATTAAGATATTAGAAAGATGTTTCAAACGCTTGCGCCAGGTGGGACTCAGCCAGCCACCTCTGCTTTCCGGTAACCAGCGGCGCTGCTGAATCGGACGCAACGCGTTGAAATGGCGTAACATCCCAATCACAGCAAAACATCCTTGTAACAGATTATAGCCCCTACATCTGTCGCTCTGGCCTTTAACAAGAACTAGAAGACATGTTCTTATCCCTACCTGAAGAGACTGCAGTCCGTCAGGAGGGGCTCAGCCTTGATGGACGACTTGATAGACCTGGGTGGAACTGGGGCGAAAACCATGATTCAACGGGGTGCCTGCGAGAGTTGGTGTCCATCCGAGTGCGCTACCACGCGCTCTATAGAGAGAGAGCTCCTTGTGTAATCGCCCAGGATGAAGGTGGATTTAAGAATTACTAAAGGGTTTTGTAGAAAACCGAGCACATTGCCGCTTTTAAGGTCGCCCCTCATCCGTAGTAACCATTCTCGATCTGAAGGGACTGAATATGGCCGAGTTTCTAAATCCGCTCTCGTCTCCTGTACAGCTGGCCCGTCTCGTCGTGAAAGTGTGGTCAGAATACTTCAGTGACAATGTGAGTTCAACTCAAAATGACATGTTTCGGTTTTTCGGTTCCAGTAAGCGACATATGTATCCCTTGAAATGATTCGCTGTTTTTCGTTATACACATATATTTTTCATTTGAATTCTGTGTGCTTTTCAGATGTGCAAGCTGCTGGTCATCAATCCGCCTGGAATCATTTCCCTGATGTTCAAGGTATTTTTCGTTTATCTTTCAAGTGCATGAAGATATAATGAGCTTTAGAGGCTGAGTGGGTTGTAGAGATATAATGAGGGTTTCGTTATATGTTATTTTTTTCACAAGAGGTTTGATTCGCTCATAATGACACTTTTCGAGCGTATAAGGTGTAGCACATACCACAGCAGAGATATGTGGTTTGCCATCCAATGTAAACACTTACGATTTGCAGCAAATGTCGTGGTTTCCGATACAGTTCATTCTATGATATATTTTGATAGGCACAAAAACTCACTATTGTTGGTTTTTGCTTACTTCGAAAGTTTTCCCAAACAGGAGCACATTGGCGCTAGGAGCAATCATTAGGAGCATTAATTATTGTGAGACGGCAATGAATGTCGGATGTCTTAAGCAATGTAGCCCATTCTTGGCAGCTGTTAATCTAGAATTTGGTGCAGTTTATCTTTACTATTTAGATATAATTCAATGCTTCGGAAAGTTCATAGGAGATGCGCTACGCTTCGAGGTACCATTTCACTTCAGGTGATATTGGATGGAATGCTCGACGCACAATAATGCCTGAAAGGCTTAAGAAGTGGAAATCTTCATCTTTGGATTCCTACCTTTGAAGACCTGCAATAATACTTGAAAGCCTTAAGAAATGGGAATCTTCACCTTCCAATTTCTGCGCGACTTACATTATCGCATTGTTATTGAACATAAACGGATAATGTACAAAGAGCCTCATTAATAAGTTAGTTTGGGATGCGCCACGCATGCTACTTGTGCAGTACATAGCTGAGGCAGTGTTTTATCCTTCCCAGACAATTCTAGCCCCAAATAATAGTCCCGGAGGGTTGAAAAGCATGGTCAGACTGGACAAAAAATCTGAACAAGGAACGTGGTATTGGGTGCCGGCACCTCCTCCGACTGCTCTCCACTCGCCTGTTTTTCTTCATTTCCCATCATAATTAGTTTTACTGTCCTCGTCAAGTAGTTGGTGCATGTTTAAATAAGATTCTCCGCTAGTTTGAATATAGCTATTACAATAAAAGTGTAGCTATAATATTGAAGCTTAATTCTTCACAGACTTGTGACGTTGTTCTAAACCAACATCACTCGTCCCTTTGAAGTTTACAACTTGTTTACAGACCTTTGCGATAGGTCACTAATGGAATGCTGATGCTTCCATTTGCTAGTGTTGTCCTTTGTTCACTGCGCTTTGTGGAATCAATTTCTGTAGCCTGACTCGTTTTGAGTTTCTGAGTTTTCATGAAAATCTTTGCGGTAGAAGATACGGTTTTCTATTTTAACTAAAGAGAAAAGAAGTTATCTTTTGATACATCACCAAGTATTAGGTTGATCGAAAAGTCTTGTAACACTTTACGCTACTGCCTGTTAAATCTGTTGACGCTCTTACGGTATTGATCGTGTGTGGTGACGTCACAGTACATTCTCGAAGCTTCCTCAAGCATATTATAAGGCCTCGTCGAGTACGAATACTGCAACAATGTCGGCGATAGGCAGCAGCATGCTACGACCTGTCGTCTACTACGAATTTCTACAAGGCCATTCCGCAAAGACTGCAGCCTCCAACATCTGCGCTGCATTCAAGGAGGAAGCCATCCACTATTCCACAGTGGCCCGTTGGTATCAGCGCTTCAAGGCTGAGGATATCTCTCTCGAAGGTCGACCTCGTTCCGGACGCCACTCTGTCGTGGAAGAAGACAGCTTGCGCAAAGCCTTCAAGGTGAAGCAAAATTCAACCACCTGCGAATTGGCGGCGACACTTGGATGACGGAAAACACCGTCGTGAGGCAGCTGGAGATCCTTGGGTACCTCAAAGTTTTGTCGTCTTGGGTACCACATGAGCTGCGGGACTCTGACAAAGGCATGCCGAATCAGTGTTGCTGAGCCGCTGCTTCTTCGCCCGCACAGAAAGGTTTTTTTAAAGGACGTTGTTACTGGTGATGAAAGCTGTGCTGTTAACCACACTACAAGAGCCAGTGGCTCCCACGCGGAGAACCGGCTGCAAGACAACCGAAACGTGCACACCACGAAAAGAAGGTTCTTCTGTGTTGCTGGTGGGACTCAGAAGGCATGTTTTACTGGGAGTTGCTGGAGTGAGACCACAGTCACGGCATCTGTCTACGCCACCCAGCTCCATAGCTTGGCCGACGCTATGCGCCAAAAACGTCCAGAACGAGAAAATGTCTACCTGCTGCACGAGAACGCTTGTCCTCATGTCGCAAAGGTGAGTCGCGAGAAAATCCCGGAGTTAGGCTGGAAAGTTCTGCCCCATCCACCATATTCTCCAGAGCTCCTTCTGACTACCACCTGTTCAGAGTTCTGAATCAGCATTTTCGAGGTAAAGAGTTCGATGATTGACGTCAACTGGAAATGGAGGTTTCTGAATTCTTTTTCTCAAGCCCTCGGAATTCTGGCGGAAACGAATTGAATGGCTGCCTGAAAGATGGGCAGGATCTTAGACTTGGATGGGGAATATGTCGTGCACTGAGTTTTTGTATATTGTATTATATTGCATTGTATTGTAATATTGTTGTGCTAGTGTTGCAAGCCTTTTCGATCAACCATTATTTTGTTGTTGTTGTTGTTTGCAAACACACGGCTATACGGAGAAAAAAAAACACTATGTCCTCACTACAATTATCGACTTTACAGTATTCGGAGAGTAGCAAAAAAATAGCACTGCCACAATTTCGCCAGAGTGCTTGAAATTGACCATAAACATATGTAGCTGGGAACGAACGCGCAGTCGGAGGAGGCGCCAACTCTCGCGTGCACATCGAGTCATGATTTATGGTTCGAGTCCTCCTCAGGCCGTTCCAGCCTTCCACCCCTCCTGGGACAGTTACTTGGCGTCATACTTCCTGGAAGGTATGAAACACCGTGTTGTTCATCGCGTCGTCACCGCAACTCATTGCGTTGCCAACAGGCGGATTCATATTGTCTCTCAGATATTCCGTAGAAACAGTGTGTGTAGCGCATTCCACCAAGCGTTGGATTAACGCTGACATACAAGCTTTTACATCCTCTTAATGGCACTCATGAATTCTTCCTGTTCATGGTAGCTTTAGTTAGTATCCATTGGGTTCTATAACGTATGCCGAACTGCTGCGTAGCCACCTTTCCGGTCTTCCAAGTATCAATCGTTTGAAGGTTTTGTATATTTTATGTACCTTAAAAAGGACGCTTTCATTTCAGATCTCAAGATTCATAATGGACTCTCGAACAGCCAATCGTTTAGCGTTCCTTCATGATACTGCTGATCTAATGAAGTACCTGGAACCTCAAGTAAGTGCATGCGACACAGTTACATTTTGTGGTCAACTTTGTCGAGCAATGAAGTCTCTCAATAAGAGTTGTGATTTTGTGAAGACGAACGACTTTCGAGCGTGAGACTGAGGACGTTGTGGATCTCTTCGTGAAGGATGTTGTTGGTGTTTCAGGCGATACCAGTGGAATACGGAGGTACGTGGCGAGACGACTCCGGCTACGCCAAGCCACCGGAAGGGTGCACCCGACCACTTTTACCGGTTACCAGCGCAGACTACAGAGGGGTAAGTCTTCTGATACGTTGATTCCGTGTCAGTATTTTGCAAGGTCAATTTCTTATTCCAAGGCAAAATCAAACGATTCTAGAACATTTACTTGTTTATTCCACACATAAAAAGTGGGAACAAATTTTCAAAATAAACAAGGTATGATATACCTAGCTTTTTAAGGCAATACAAAAGACTAGTTGTAGAGCAAGTCTCTTCAAGTTGCTTCTTAACATTTGTTTATCTCGCATTGATGACTTCAAATTGTAGTTCTACATTCTGCTTTTTAACCATTTTTGAATTGTTTCATCTTCATGGCACTCCACATACAAAATAAATAAATAAATAAATATGTCGTCGTTATTCCGAATGTGTCAGCTAGTTGAGATGGTACAGTTTTATTCGGCTGACGTTTCGGCCTTATCACCTTCGTCGGAGCCTGGAAAGCCAGAAACGCCTAAAATTATCCCACTAAGCACCATTTCAAACTGAGAGAACAA
Organism: Heligmosomoides polygyrus bakeri; assembly: GCA_947359475.1. NCBI lineage: Eukaryota > Metazoa > Nematoda > Chromadorea > Rhabditida > Heligmosomidae > Heligmosomoides > Heligmosomoides polygyrus. The sequence continues at coordinate 75,125,301 of OX375868.1, forward strand.
ATTCAAAGGGCCGGTTGGACCAGAAAAGTACAATGACACCGAAGCTAGAAGGCTCACCTAGAGATGCGGAGAAGAACTCGCTGGAGTCGCCCACAGGCCGACATGACATGAGGGGGCGCGGCACGTCTTCTGGGTCACCTACTAGCCATTTGGTCTCTGAGGGCAGTTAAGGTCAGAATCCACAGAGGTCAAGAAATGGAGCGAGTTCGTTAGCTATGGCTAGGCACTCATCTTTTCTGTTCATTTTGGGTCTTTTGCTGTGTATCCAAAACGTTTCCAATGTTTTGCGCGCAGGTGTCTGTTTCTCTTGCACTAGAATTCGCACGGCCACCTCAGACTCTGCGTTGTCGTGTACTTGCAACCGATGAGATCCCAGAGGAGTTGAGGGATTTGACCTTTTGAGTCCATCGATGTGTTCCTTCACCCGCACGCACAGCGGTCGACCCGTTTCCCCCACATATTCCTCGCCGCACCGTCTGCACGAAATGACGTAGATGGCTCCAGAGATCAAGCAGTCACTTACTCGCCCATATGGGCAGATGACGCACCAAGAGGTGGGTATCGATCGTAACGACGATTTCGGATGAGCCGCCGCTTATGGTTAAGGGTGGTATTTCTACCAACCTCACCGTGTCACCCAGATCATAACGACGTAAGGAATCCCGGATAGAGGCGTTCGCTGCGTCATCTATGAATGGAAAACAGAACAGATCGGGATTTTGTCGTCGTCTTCCGTACCGTTAAACCGTCCGGAGGGCAATATGCCCGCTGGTTGGCTGGTTATGGGGTAGCCATTGGAATGAGCGATGCTTCTAGCCTTCTCCAGAGATTATTTTTTTCCTCACTCCCAGATGAGACTTTTTCTGCCCATTTGAATATGTTTCTTGCAACACCCATTTTTGTTTTTAGGGGATGTGCAGACCGAAAATGGATAATAATATTCTCATACTGGGTTTTCGGTACCACTTTGTTCTATAGAAACCCCTCCCTAGTTGGAGCTGAACATTCAGGAAAGGTAGCCAGCCTCGTTCGGCTTCTCCCATGTGAACTGTAACCTGGGAGCTTGTTTGTTAAGGATTTCAAAGCAAGCGTCCATTTCTTTCTGTGTGGAACAAACGACGAAACCGTCGTCTATGTACCCAACAAATAAATGTATATGACCTGCATTCTCTTATGCTCCCCTTTGGGGAATCACCGCAGCACCTCAAGCCAAAGTTCGACAGTACTGCCGTCGTCGCAGTATCAACGCATTCATGGCTCTGAGTGTCATAGGCCTTGAGGTTGCCAGAAAGCGGCCCAGAACACGTCAGATGCAATGCTTGCAGCATATGTTGCAACCGGATATGTTGGTGATGGCTATCCATATCAAATGCTCCGTCTGATGGAGTGCATCACTGCGCATCAATAGCCGTCACCAAGAAGAACAAACGATGGACCTAGGCATGCGCACTACTATGATAAACACTACATCGTGAACTATTGCAGAGCGATGACGTCTGGAGTGACTTCGGCATTTTGAAGCCGCCAGCGAGTAAATCCTACAGTATCAAAAGCCACAATAGCTGCGAAATCGTCAGGCAAGTACATCATATCAGTCGATCTTTCAATTATGGGTGGCCTATGAAGCACTGATCGTTTGCAGGAAATGCACGCAGGCCAGCCGGCTTATCTGGAGCTTCACCATCAGCGGCGACGTCGAGTTTGAGATCGTGCGACGAGAGGCCGGTAAAGAGATCCAAGCCTGGCCAAAAATCACTCTCACCAGCTTAAAGGTCAGCATATGCCATTCACGTCAAATTGAGCAATTTTCAAATAAAAGTGGACGCTTTTAAAATCAATTGAACACCTCGCAAATCAAAATGGACATTCATGGAAGCAAGCTTGAAACTTTTGAATTTAAACTGAATGCTCTCTGAATTAGAACGAGTTTTTCCACGTTCAAATAAAGACTTTCCATGGGCTTGGAACAGCTTCTTGTTCAAATACAATTTAGTATAATTTTCATTAATTTTTAAGCTTAGTCACAATAATAAAAGAGGAGATCACGCAATGACGAGTGGATGGCTGCTGTATTCATTTGAATGATAGCAAAAATTTTGCAAACACAGATGTGAACAACACAAAAAAAAAACAATTTGAAAAAGACACATATTTTCACGCCTCGTTTCAAATAAGAGCAGCACTTAGACTGTTCATCGAATGGAAATTGCGACGGTCAAGTCGTGTGCATGGCGCGCCCTCTTCTTCTAATACTTCATTTAATTGCTGTTTTTTGCGCTCTAGAACAAAGCGCATTTAATTATTTTTCCATCAAAAATAAAAGTGTCACAAAATTTCAGACAGTGCATTCACTAATGAAATAGCAGAATCCAAAAAAAAGTCAAAGAAGGTCGTACAAAATTTTACTTGAGCAAAACGTTATTCTGTCTACCTCGAAAAGTCTCACTTTAATGTGGAGAAAGCTCGTTTGGATTTTGAAGATATTCATTTTGATTTCCAAAGCTTCAAGACTGCTTAGCAATGTGTCCGATTTTGAAAAAAAAATTGAAAGTCGAAATTAGAAAATTTTGAAAATGTTCAGTTTAAGGTGAAAATATTATATATCTAAGCGAAAGGTATGAGCTCCGCGAGAGTTCAACACCAGTGTTTCAGCTACCCGAATATGGAAGTGTCACCGTAACCCCCGGCGAGTACGTGCTGCGGTTCCACAACCCGTCAACGACGTGGTTTCCAGTGAAAGTCTGCGGGGCGGCAGATTTCAAGTTGGAATGAGGAGGAAGTCACGTTATCAACGCTACGCAATGATTCTCAAAGCTTCTCCACTGGAAAACTCGTTTACAAATGACGGAACACTAGGCGACACATTAGGATAACACAGGTGCACATATGTATTTATAACCGTCGAAGGCTGCGAAAATCTCGAGAACAAATGAAACAACAGCGCGATGTCCTCATTTTCTACGTGTGTCCAGTCAGAGTTTCGTGCAAATCATTAAGTCTTCATCTCTATTTAGTCCAGTTCATCAAACCACTAACAGTACAAGTTCTCAGCAAATGTTTGCGATTGTGCATAATCTTCAGTGAACTGAAATGGTTTTGTTGAGCAGTCTGCAGTTAATCATTGTTATTTGCCTTTGAATGTGATACTATGATGATACTATGTGATTCGGTTTTCGATCTGTGTATAGAGCCTTCGCCACATTTCAAATTGTATACTTCGTGCAGATCTGGTTGACTTTCAATAAAGCTTCTGATAGCTCTCGTTCTGTTTGCTTAGAGAAGACTGTACACCCTTCCTTCTAAACACATGTAGCTGAAGTCAACTCCGCTTTCAGCAGAGCAGAGGGCGAATACTCCTCATCCACCAGGACAAGATTGTAAATTCAAATGAATTTCCGAGCAATATAAAATAGCAAAATTTGGAGGAGTCTCCTTCGACACCTCGGCTTCATCGAAGCGAAAGGGTAACGTTGCTGACTACTGTTTTACTGATAATCTTCACTGACCAATTCATCAGTTTAATATATTTGCAAGAGGCCAATATCATAGAGAAATAACAGCACTCAACAGTTATAAAGCAGACAAGGTAGTAAAGCACAAAAACTACCGAAGTAAGAAGAAATAACAAAAACACTGGCTGAAACTGAAAGTCGGTATTACTTGACAAACTTAGTCACTTTCAAGAAACGTCGTATCTGAGCAATGGTTTGCTCACAATCTGTTTGAATTGCTAAGGAGTTAAGATCTTTGAAACAATTTTTGGGACTCTTAGGTATACACTGCCAGCTCCGTATGTGAGTGAATGAGTTGGCATATCCTCTGGATTTTGGTCGAGGCGAGTTTTGGCATACCATCCCTATTCCGACAACTTGTCAATCTAAATAATTGCTTCATGTTAATACCCTTATTGGTACATCTGTTATGCAGCAGCTTGTGAGCATGCAGACGTCAAACACCTAACTGCGATATGCTAGCGACGGTATTCCTGGAAGTCCATTCCTCTCTACTGCGCCAAGAATTCAACGAGATGGGAGAGTACCGGTGCACGACAGAAGTTTAGTGTAAAAATGTTTTGAACTCTTTCTACGCAATATGTCTCTTTTTTCCCAACTATTAGTGGTGAGGACACTATGACACTAGGTTCGACAATAGGCCTGACATAAGATTTATAAGCTCGAAGAGGAATTGATACATTATTACTGGAAAGGCCTTCGAATATATGGTAGGAACGCCTGTATACATCGAACTCTGACATGCTCAGAAAAATTAAGGATATTGTTGTGATGAAACCATAGATCTTTGGTGGAATAACTCGGAAAAAAAACTATGACACCGTCCACATCGTATGAGGTGGATCGAGTTGGAGAACCTGCTCTAAGCTGCATAAAAATAGTCTCTTTTGGAGTGACAGAGGCAACTGCCATTCTTTATTTCACTTCCCTGAGCTGATTGCCATACCATTTAGGATCCTCCGTTTCTGCTCACCACACCGCCAACTCATTTGAATTTGCCCAAGAGCCGTCAATGTCTTGGGAGAGCAGCTCTTGTACAACTTCAGGGAAGGGAATTGTGACTAAAAACACCGTCTGTCACCCTCCGACTAGAACAGATTCCGAGTTTCAACCTTATGTTTCGATGCAGTGCTTCCACAAGTTATTGGGAAACGAATCATCGCCAGGAGACTGACTTCAGGCATGTCAGTTGCATGTGGGTTATGGCTGCGACGTAGCTCGGAATGCGGCATCTAATGGGGTTTCATGCATTATACATGGGGTTCCGAAGATGTTATCACTGTTTGAATGATCAGATTACCATAACGTTCTTGTTACTCATCATATGAAGATGTTCCCTTGCGCGACAGGGAAATGATCATCTCGCGGTGAGGTATTGTCGCGATCGCGTGTTGCACTCGTGCGCCCTTCCTCATATAGAGGATTGGTAGACTAAATGGTATCAGCATGAAATTTTGGAAGAATGGGAGAGATTTTCGCCCAACTTGGCTAAAACATTATTTTGAGTAGAAATCTTAATTACGAAAAATAAAATGCACTGATCTTTACAAAAAACAACATTTCTCTATCAAGAGAAATGTTGTTGTTTTTTTTGTGAAGTTTCTTCCGTGAGACCCTTTTCAAAATTCAGTGTGGAGGGGAAGCCGTGAATTACTGTTGGACAAGTTAGAGGCTTATTAATTGCAGTTTAGGTCCAGTATCGAGAAAACGATCTTTGTGTTAAAGGACGATTAACAGAGAGAGAGAGGGAGCATGGAAATCTAGACCATTATGGTGTAATTCATTTGTCCTGGACTAAACGCTCAGGAGAAGAAGAAGAAGAAGATGGTGTAATTCATTGCTATCTATTGCAAATTAAGCTTTGAGACAATAATCATTTTCTTTATCCTGGAATAAGGGGGATGCCCAACTTCTAGGCTTGTCTCGGCACACTCCCTTCTACAGCCCTCAACGTTTAAAGGTTTTCTTACAAACACCAAAAACCCGACCTAAAAAAGGGAACTAGAAAGCAAAAAGGCGTATGAAATTACACTACTGGTAAACCTTAACCAAATGGCATTCACACTGCCATCGTAATCAGTGCTTGTAAACGTAGCAATGCATTCGAAGAAACGCAGTCTCAACACAAAATCATCATAAAACTTGTTGTGGTCCACATTTCGGCTCAAGCAAAGAAATAACTGCGGCTTGTATGGTCTAAGGTCCTCGTAAAGCGTGGGGAACGTGCTTTCCACTAAGGAAGCTATAAAAGCAAGAGTGCTTTTCCGAAAGAGTGACTGCAACGATGACTTTTTTCAACAATCTTCTTCTCGTCGCCTGCATTGCTGTCAAGGTAGTCTGTTAAGCTTCTTTAAAAGATGATGTCCCAATAGCCTATAGTCGACTAATTTGTTGTAGAGTAGAAGAGCTAAAGCTGAGGCGGCCTAGATGTCGCAACATTTCTTTTCTTAAAAAAACAGCGCAAACCAACTAAATAGAGAAATAGGACTAGATGGCCCGAAACCTGCATCTATTTGTGTGAGCGATCATGAGTACAGGGTAAACTGTAAGCCTTCAGTCTCGCCCATACAGAGCACACTAGTGAAGATATCACAATGAGCACCCATATCACATCAAGGATGAATCGTCAAGGACGGCACGCCTTGACAAGCACAATAGAAATGGTTCCGTGCATCGAACCGCTTTTAAGAAGGACGAAAATGCACACATTAGCACGGTGTATGTTGCGTCATTTGCTTTCAAGAGCGTCGAAGAAGTCGTGGAGAAGATGAGGAACGTCCGGCTCCGTGCCCACCTATTCGACTCTACTGTTCTTCCTGTGCTAGCATGCGCCTCAGAGACCTGGGCTATACGAAAGCAGGACGAACACGCGATCAGCGTCGCGCAGCGTGGAATCGTGAGGGCGATGCTCGGAGTGACACGGCTTACGCAAGTGAGAGAAGGCTTCCGGAGTTCCGAGCCTAGTGGACGCTCAAGGACCAGAGACGTTATCGCATGGGTCAGTCGTCGAAGATTAGGTGGGCCGGCCAAGTAACGCGTTTCGCAGACATCCGCTGGACGAGAGATGTCGCCGATTGGATTCTGCTTGATGCCAACGACGCCCACCAACACGTTGGTCGTCCTTCGAGCGAGGGCGATCTATTGGAGCACTCTGGCAGGGGACAAGACCGAATGGAGACGCTGCTGGCGTCAGCAGCTCGATAATCAACGACAGGTGACAGGTAACGTTGCACTATAAAGCGCTGTGGAGGAATGTGAACTTGAACACTTGCACAGATTTCTCCAGTTACAACTCTCCTTGAAAGCGCATTTGTGCAGTCTGGTATAGGCGATCATTTTCGAGAGCTTCTTCATCAATACTGTCGGCGGCCACTGAGCAGAATGCCAACAAATTTCGAAAACCCTCTAAAAATTTCGTGAGAATGCATTTCCATGAATAAGAAGTAAAACATTAAAAGTGGTGCGTAAAAGTCGTTAATGCAATTTACCGGAAATTTTCGTCGTTAAATTTCGTTAAAAATTTTTACGAAAAAAGCCAGTAAATCCGGTAAATCGGTGAATCGTTAATCGTTAAACGCACACCAAGTTTCTCCATGTTCTTTCCTTTCTCAATCTTCGACGGCTGTGCTTAATCCAGGTTCACTTTTCTGCTTTCCTTATGTGTTTTCTTTCGCTTGTTTTATCGTTTATGCGTAGCGTTAAAGCGTATTATAAGCCCTCCCCCCTCATTCTGAGTCGCCTAGCACCCCGAAAATACATGACAGTTAGACAAAGCAGAGCAAATACAAATAAACTCCACAATCACCTATATTCGCCCAATCACCCTATAGTAAGCCTGCTCCGCAGCACATAGTCCACTCCGTTCATTCGTTAAGCGTCGTTCGAGGCGGCCTCAACAACCCTACCATAATCGAGGGAGATGCCTAATGTACGATATTCTTTACGTTAGGTGTCTCCCCTCACTGTAGAGAACGGAGCGACACAAATACAATGCAATTTAATTAAGAGAAATATAAAAGGCCGAATAATGTCCTTCACTTTGCAATGTTAGAAGATAATGAAAGAACTACCCCTTCGCCGTCGACGAAAGCAAAAGTGATGTCAGATTCGTTTTCAGGTCTTCTCTATTGGTTAGTATTTTTGTTTATGTAAAGCCTCTACCAATGTTTGCGTCAGCTTACTGTGATGCTTAGGCCCTTCACTGAAGAGTTTTATAGGGTAATCCTCCCCTCTGCCACTTGACGGTTTTAAAGTGCGTGAAAATTAGAGGAAGAAGAAAAACTGGAAAATAAGACCCATAGTATGCTAGCCCAAAAGTGTATTTTCTCTTACTAGGGAAGGTCTGAAACGTATTTCTGAGAGCGAGTCATATAGGAAGAATCTCTGCCCCTCAATTAGTATGAAATGTGTTTCTTTTTGCCAAGTCGTTAAACCCAAGGAGAGGGTATTCCTTGAACTTATATGGAATCGGCGTCTCCCAAGGTCTCTTGCACACGCGGTGCAGGCGGTGGCGGCAAGGGGCGGCTCGGGGCGCAGTGGGTAGTAGCGGTGCTTCATGCCAGGGTTGTTGGAGGCTCGGTTCTTCTGCGTCGCGGTATTTTTGAAATTCAGCTGACTGCTTGATGTTTAAGGGGTATGAAGTTTGTACAATTTTTAGCCGTTTTCGACGCACTTTCAAGCTGTATGCTGTCTTTCTTCTTCTTCTTCTTTCTGTCTTTCAACTTTCTTGCGACATGTTTATTACGGACCGGTTTTTAACCAAAAGGCAATGAGAAGAGTATTCAACATAATGATGTACGACTGTTCAACACCAGCGATATACAAGCACAAAGTGTATGAAGCAGAAGGAATGGTCAAAATCCAAAGGCTCTTCACAGTTTGCTTCCCTACATGGACCAATGACATCGGGAAAAACCATCCTTCTCGGGTTTCCAAAAGGACCAAAATGTGACGTCACCTAACCAGGTTTGAACCAAGCACAAGCATCCAGCCTTTCAACGTGAGGAAGGCACTGGATTCGGTACACCAGCGACACGACTTTCGATGCCGTCTGCCTTCAGCTACCAGCTTCAGACCCTTGCTTTGACTCCCTACTCAGATATACTCAGACGTCCCGACGGCAGACGGAACGTTTTATAGTCAGCCATATTTGAGAGTATTTCCTTTAAATAACAGCGGTTTTTAGACGGACAGTGAAGAAATGAGACTCGAAGGTGGTCAGATACAGTTGCCGATGCTCAACCCTGATGAGTCCGCATCTTCACCCAACGCCGATTCTCCTAAAGTGATCGTTTTTAACAACTGGCCCGACGGCACATCTATGAGAGATAAGGTAAGCTGCATTAAATAAGTTAGAATTGCTCAAGCAATTCAGCCATACACAACGCCCTGATTTGGAAAGTGCAAACCAGAGCGTTGTGTATGGCAGCTATGCTAAATTTTTGTTCAACGATTCACTAGGTCGTCGAGATCCGCGCACCGCTACCCCTGGCCATCTCAAATTGTTAAGGGCTTTTTCTGTCATAGTGATGTCCTTTGGCGTGTGGAGCGCAGCTGGTAAAGGTGTAGGACCAACTAAGATCTTGGGAACATGCCACAAGTGGCGCCTTCTGTAATTGCGCAACCATTCAAAAGTGCCATTCACAGCAGGTGATACTAGCTATCTCTACGATTTTTCTCCCCGTAAACAGCAGAACAATCCTAAAGGAGGAACAAAAAACAAAAAACGAATAAAAGACAAGATACCAGCTCCACCTTCCCTATCTTCATGCTATTTATTTATTTATTTATTTATTGCCCATTATTATTTTTTATCTTCCTCGATAGAGAGCCTTCGGCCTGTCTTCTTAAGAGGGATCTCGTGTCGCTTGTCGGAGGGTCACGTGGCGCGTCCCCGGGTGGTGGATGGGGAAACGAAAACGCGAACCATTGGGACCGTGTACTGCCCAGAGACGCAGTTGGGATGCAGGGGATGGACTCCTTGCTCCTGCTGTGTCGGGTCGACGCGTTCCTTGTGTTTGGGGACGGCATGTTCATGCACAGTGTGCGTGGATGTGTTCGCGCCTGCGGATTGTAACATGTAAGGCGATTCGAGGCTGGCTTAAGTCTCGCCCCGTCCCTTCGGACAGTCTGGCTGGCTGCCCGGAGTTCCTCGCCCGCACGACACAGCCTGACAAGCTACCGTGTGTATTGCAGTCAAACACAGCAGCACTAGAGGGCCTCATTCCCCTGACCGCGAAAGAGCCCCCATTTCTGCAGCGATGGGAAGGACGAGTACGGAGAGGCTGCTAACATCTCAGGGCCTAACCAGGCTGCGCAAATTGAGAAGGACTAGGATGACGATCTGTACTTACAACGCCCGCACGCTTGCATCGGAAGCATCCGTCGAGGACCTGATGATGCAAGCCAGGAAGATCAAGTACGACGTCATCGGGCTGACCGAGACGAGAACACACCACCCCCTACACGCCGCCTACGACTTCGGAGAAGAACTGTTTCTCGGAACATGCGACAGCAGGGGAGTAGGCGGCGTTGGTGTCCTCGTCAACACGCACTTGGCCATGAACATTCGTACGAGTCTCTGACAAGCCGAATCGGACGTCTGCGACTGAAGCGATGTGGCTCCGTGCCAGCTTTGACTGTATTCGTCGCGTATGAACCAACATCCGACTACGACGACGAAGAGGTCGAAGCCTTCTACGTGGAGCTGGAGAAGTTCTATAAGGAAGATCACACCTTCTACAAGGTGATCGTCGGCGACTTCAACGCCAAGATCGGATCGCGAAGGTCGCCGGAAGAACTTCACATCGGAACCCACGGTTTGGAGTGCAACGAGCAAGGTGAAAGGCTGTCTGAGTTTGTCATGTTGACCAACACATCCATGGAAACTCACAGTTTCAGAAGCCTCCCTCTCTACGATGGACCTGGGAATCCCCCGGTGGCCAGTTCCACAACGAGATCGACCACATCATCTTCAATCGCAAGTATTGCCTGACCACCGCCTCCTTCGCGCACGGTTCCGCTTTTCGCGTCAAGGAGAGAAGGCCGCGACGTTCAAGAAGAGGAATCCCAGAATGACCATCAACTGGGACCTCTACACCTCTCTTGCCGGCCTTTGGGAAGATACCGTTATGAACAACATCGACGAGGAATACGACCACTTCGTGCACCATCTCCACGATAGTGCTAAGGGAGCCTAGAGCTTGAAGACCACCAAGAAACGCCTGTCTCCGGAAACTCTCGAGCTTATACGCCAGCGTGGAGCAGCACGAGCGTCAGGCAACTACCAGCTGAAGTCCGAGCTTGCCGTGCTATGCAGAGCGGCGGAAAAGGAGGATTTTTAGGAGAGAAGGGCAGAAGTGTTGGCTGAAGCAGCAGAGGCAGGGTTAAGCGTCCGCAATGCCCGCCGGAACTTCAAGACCTAGATGACCACTCTACGACGTCCTTACGGAACTGTCACCTCTTCCAGAAGGACCATGGAGAAGGTCATCCACGACTTCTATCGATCTCTTCAATAGCCACGTCTACCTGCCCCCATGCCACCTTCCGCAGGATGGACACGTCGTCGACACTGTTCTCCTTTCCGAGATCCGACACACCATTTCGTCGGTGAAGAAGCGTACAGCACCTGGTTCCGACAGGATCAGACCCGAACACCTGAAGAATCTCCCGCCAACGCTCATCCACACCTTGTCGCGGCTCTTCACACGCTACCTGTCGGATACAAGATTCCATCTCAGTGGAAGGCCAGCTAGACCGTCTTGCAGTACAAGAAGGGAGAGGTGCACGACATTGGCAACTATCGCCCGATCTGCCTGCTCTCCGTAGTCTACAAGCTGTTCACTCGAGTCATCCTGAATAGGATCAGCAGAACGCTGGACGAAGAACAGCCATGCGAACAAGCAGGATTTCGGAGAGGATTCAGTAGGACCGACCACAAACAAACACACCATTACGAAGCTCGTCGAAGTGCCGGGAGAGTACAGGCTGCCGCTGTGCCTTACGTTCATCGACCTGAAGAGGGCATTCGACTCCGTCGAAACTGAAGCGGTTATCAACGCCCTACTCACTCAGGGTGTTCCTACTCAGTACATCAGAGTCCTTCGAGAGCTGTACAGTGGATTCACGACCAAGATCTCACCATTCTACAACGACGTCGTCATCGACGTAAAGAGAGGGGTTCGGCAGGGGGATACCATATCCCCGAAGCCCTTCAGCGCCACCCTCGAAAACGTCATGCGCGAACTAGAATGGGAACACATGGGAGTGAAACACATGGCCGGCAACTACATCATCTTCGCTTCGCTGAGGACATCGCGCTCATAACACCGAGCATCAGCCAGGCGGAGCGAATGCTGGCCGACTTCGATCGTGTATGTGGGAACGTTGGACTGCAGATGAATCTTACGAAGACGATTTTCATGAGGAACGGACAAGTTTCTGATGTTCCATTCTCGCTCAACGAAACGAACATCTACGAATGCTCCAGCTACGTGTATCTGGGTGCGAAGTCAATATGGCCAGCGACCTAGCGCCGGAGCTGAGCGGGAGGAAACGAGCGGCTTGGGGAGCTTTCAAGAGCGTCGAAGAAGTCATGGAGAAGACGAAGAACGTCCGACTCCGTGCCCACCTATTTGACTCCACTGTTCTTCCTGCCCTAACATACGCCTCAGAGACCTGGGCTATACGAAAGCAGGATGAACACGCGATCAGCGTCGCGCAGCGTGGAATCGAGAGGACGATGCTCGGAGTGACACGACTCACGCAAGTGAGAGAAGGCCTCCGGAGTTCCGAGCTTCGCCGACGTTCGAAGATCAGAGACGCTGTCGCGTGGGCCAAGTTGTCGAAAATTAGGTAGGCCGGCCACGTAATGCGCTTCGCAGACACCCGCTGGACGAGAGCCGTCACCGACTGGATTCCGCGGCATGTCAAGCGAACATCAGGATGCCCACCAACGCGTTGGTCGGACTTCTTCGTGAAAGCCCTGAACGACCGATATGACGCTCTTCGTGTCCCTCGAGCGTAAAAAGAGGGAAAAAAGGGGCAGTGATTGCAAGCCCAAAGGACATTGTTGGCGGGAGAGGTCAGGTCAGTGCAGTTACGACAAGAGTTTGCACCCCAACTCTTGGCTTGTCTCTGGTGATAAATAAGAATGAAGTTGATTGGAGTAATTTTAAAAGATATGGTGAATATGTGCTTCATTAAATAACAGGGACTGCTCTGCAAGGTCTGTGTCGACGTCGCTTTCGAATGTCACTGTCCGATCTGAAGGAAATTGCCTTTTTGAGGGATTGCTGCCGCAGACGTGATAACCTGACTTCATCATTTTCTGCTAGGCAGTATCTCTGCATAGTACCTGACCACATATTCAGTCCCCATACAGATCTGCCGCAAGGAGACATACATCTGCGCGCGTGAAGTAGCTTCTGAAAGTTGTACAGGTTAGAAGGTTGATGCACTGCCAATTTGGTAGCTGATTACTATATTTCTTTTAATTAAAGTAAAACGAAATTCTATATTTGAAATCCACACTTCATAGGCGAGAACTTCAGCAAAAATCAGCCGTTGGAATGAAGTGGTATGGTATTAGGGGGGGGGGGGGGGGGGGAGGGGTAGGGCCAAAAGTAATGAGACACCCCATGCCGTGTCCATATATCTCGTGGCTGGAGTCTGGTTTCGTGCTTATCGTATTTGTATGTTTGTATGCTACTTACTGAAGCCCATCTGAGAAGTTACCACTTCAGCCCTTTCAGAAGCATGCCAAAACCCCAGTCTGTCTCATGCCGAAACCCCAGTCTGACGAGTCGACCGGTGTCGCGCAAATCTCCCCCAATTCCCAACCCCGAGCAGCCTGGGCTCAATATTCACGCAAGATGAGAAGTACGTCTTCTACCTTAACCCTGCCAAGCAGCGAGTCTGGGTGAGGCCTGTCGATCTGTTACCGACCTTCGTTCCGCGAGATGTTCACGGCGAGAAGCACCTTTGGAGCTTTTGGGTCTGGATCGGTTTACCGGAAGCTGTTTCCCAAGAGCACTATGATGAACTCCAAGGCCATGGTGAACGAAATAGAAGAGATGGGTAGGCGACTCGCTCTGATTCATTCGCAGCGCTTCAAGAAGGTTCTCCTCTTCGACAACGACGCACCCCATCGGGAACAAGTAACCACGGATAAGCTTGGCCAGCTGGGCTACGTTCACATGCCTCACCCACCGTATTCGCTGGACATCTCTCCATGCGACTACCACTACTTCTTGAGCCTACAGGACTTCCTGGTTGGAAGGGACACAAGAACCCAAGCAGTCCTTGACAACCATATCGAGCAGTTGATCAATACCAGGCCCAAGCAGTTCTGGAAGGATGGGATCAGGAAGTTGGCTGAGCGATGGCAGCAAGGTCATGGCCTTAATGGCAAATTCATTTCTCAGCATCGTTGAGTTGTAATTGAGTTATAAAGAGATAAAGATTTTTTTCCATTTGTCTCATTACTTTTGCCCCCCCCCCCCCCCTCCTAATAGTACGTTCTTGACGAAAATGGAAAACAGTGGCAGTTGAGCGTGCGTGGAATGCTGAACATGGTGCCAAGCTAGGCAAATTTGACATCAAATTGATCGCCTTGATGACGCTAAATCAAAAATTGGCATGAAGTACATTTTAGACACCGTTTTAAAATTTTAAAATTCTACTAGGCAGATCCAATCCTGCCAGGGGGCATAATTAGGCGAGACTCAGGAGCGAATGTGGGTCAGGTCAGGACAATTACGGGCTCGCTTAATCTAGGTTATCTCGAACTCAAAAATTTAAAATCTCCATAAGCTTTTCATAAGCTCTCCATAGTCGATATAGTCGACTTTGAAGGAAGTTATGGCAAAGCGGCGGAAACGGTGGATCAATCCGCCGCCGGCCGCGTTTTGGTGGAAATTTACCGACGGTACTCTATGAAAAGGAACGATTAGCAATGGAGGCTTAGAAGAGCAGAATGTCAGCCATCCTGCATGTCTTTGCATGTTTCTGCTCCTAACACCTTTCTCCAAACAGTATTCTTCGACAATCGCATTCGTTTTCAGCTTCGCTACGGCTCGTTTCCATGGACTCAAATAAGGAGTGAGTTGCAACTGAAGGGTGAATCCGTGGTGATCAAAAATTCTCATGAGCACATCGGTTTAGATCAGGCGGTAGCCGGCACATCAGATGCAGCAAAAGCGACAACGCCTACTACAACAACTACAACTAAGCCTCGTTAGCTTAAATCAGGTTAAGGAGTGCGGTGGGAATTCTCAGTTATGTGTCAACGCTTTTTGCAGCATCCACTGCATGCCCGAGTACTGAGTTTTCTAAGGAATACAGACAGACTGTCCTCGATGTTCACAACAACTTGAGGTAAGAGCTTGCACCCAGCCACAGACTCCGGATGAGAAGTAAGGTTCAGGTCATTAGTCGCTACACATCGAGCAAAAAATGCGTACTACGCCAGAACTACTAAAGAATGTTTCCAAACTGCTGCCTTCATGTATAAGATGGTAAAATCGTTCGAAAGGGCTATGCTCACATGTTTGTGTTCACGTAGGTCTCATAAGCAATGGCACAGATCTACAACTGCACGGCGGAGGCCTATGCTCACTCCATTGCAAAACGCTGCACCGATAGAGCGTCTCCTTACAGGATGAGGCCCGGATGGGTCGAGAACATCCAAAAAGTGAGAGGTCAACCCGACGTTTTAAGCGCCTTGAAAAATGTAGGTTTTAATCCTAATTTCCGCCTATTTCGATACTTATAGTAAGAAATTCAGGCACTTTCTACGTGGAAGGATGAGATGTACAGGTATGGTTTGCCGTCAAATGTGTACACCCCAAAAATCAAGGCCACGTACAAGCTGACAAGGTTCACAAAGGTAGGCTATTTATTGTTACTGAAATGTCGGAATGCACGTGGAGTAAAGTGCTCACTAACAGAAGAGGTTGGGTGGTTGCCTTTTCAACCTAACCTTAAATCCTCCTAACTTGTAAATTTCAGACCAATATCATTGCAGATGATTTGGGGTACAAACCAGCAGATCGGGTGCGCTACTCACCTATGCAATGGCGGGTTCTACACTACCGTTTGCCTCTACAGGGAATTGTACGGTTTTGGCATGGTTTCGCTGGCGTCTCGCACAGCAATTCTTCAGAATCTGTTTCAGCGTTCAAAGGCTATTTGAGAGCATTTACTCCCTCGGACCAACCTGCCAAGGATGCCCTCCGAACACATGCGATCCGAATGTTGGGCTTTGCGTCTGGGAGTGACTCAACTGCGCGACAAATGTTGTTGGCGATGATAGTTTTATGTGGAGGCTATCGAAATCTACTCCTTCAGTTGCCGTCGAAGCAAAAAATTGCAAACAGTAAACATTGGCAATCTATTGAACGTGCACATTACGTCACCTCTAGGAAGGAGAGTGGAAATGAAGCTGGAAAAAGAGGAGAAAAAGATAAAGTGAGGAGAGTAAAACCAGAAAAAAACTGAAGACAAAATGAACCTCTTTTGCAACAGTAATACGATCGCGTTTCAGTTCAGGAAGCGAAATGACACGTTAGCTTACTTTTTTAATTGGTCTCAAGGAAACAACTCGTGTTCATTGATTTGCAGATAATGATGAATACTCGAAACTGTAAGTCAAGCTAATAATTAAAGGAAGCTGTGCACAGTGTAGGATTTTTGAAAGTCAAAATGTAAATGAAAAATTCCATCAATCAAATAAGCATCCACAAACGGTGCGCGAACGCAAAGCGCAACCTCAGCTTTCAACGCACCAGAAGATATGTCTGTCTCGGTCATCCATATAAGGAACTTGGAATTAGAAGTTGCTGAAAGGACACCTCGCGATGTTGTGGCCACATCGCACCGGCAAGGCACCTTGAGAAGCACAGGTTAGACCAGGAGTTCCTTCCCATGCCTACATAGCTCTGCAAACCATGTTCTGGATTGTTCTACGAAAATGTGCAATCTCGATGATGGCGCAAGCCTGCTAACTGCCACTAAAATTGTAAAAATATTCTGGCCACCTGAGAAGCTTATACATACTTTTTGAAACGCAATGTATCTCACCTTGTAGGAACTCTTAGCAGACGACAGACTACGCATAGCTCGATTAGGCAATGCTGACCAAGATTTCAAAGAGCTTATACCTTACCTTCAGCTTCTACAGACTAGATTTGGTATAAGGATGTGCTGGTAGGACTGCGCGATCAGTCTTAAATCTGAGTTTGCTCATACCTTTCGTTGTTCTTGGTGGAGCAAATCTTCAAGTTTACGGCAGCTGCCATTCCGACGTGTATTGAGCTGTGCTCGATACTGTGCCACAACTTGTCGAAGATATGAGTGCATTGACGTGACGACGGCCACTTAATGAACGAAGCCACAGAGTAGTGGGCATGAGGCAGCATCTCGCTCCTCTTCAGTGTCGATGTGGAACCGCAAGGGTTGCACCACACATTCCACAGGATGCAGCGCTTACCGCCATACATACCGTAATTCCGCCAAAGGTCTCGACTTGCGTCCTTGAAAGCTAAAAGCCTCTAGCAAACAATCATAACCTCAGAACTACCTGTGTGCATGTTGCATACAGCCGAAGAGCCGCGATTGTCGAATGTATTTATTTGCGTTGCAGCTGAAATAATTTGATTCCTCGGGAACATGAGATCAACCGTTCTTGGTGTTGTAGCCTGGTGCAATGCTTCTGAGGAGCCTGAGGAAGGCTCCTAAAATTCGGTGAGGAAAACACATTCGCGGGAACGCGTGTCAAGAACTGCGGCAGTCATGGAAGAGCCCCAGGAGGACCAGGGCGATCGTTAAGGAAATTGGCGTCAGTGTGTTTGGAGCCAGCGAGCGAATGCATCGAATTGCAGAGGAGAACTCAGTGCAAACTGAGTTACAAATAGGTCAAAAACGCAACAGAAAGCATAACTATCAATGCCTGATAAAAGCCCAGGTGCCTCATGCACCTACGTGTGAGCAGAGAACCCCTCGTCTCCGTAAGTCTCTTCAGTAGTGTCGATACTCGTCGGACTCGACAAGGTTCTACTCTTTTCGTAAGCAAATACATGCATCTCTATTGTTTGTCGCTACAGCGGGAGAGGCATAAAGGGGAAAAGATCCGATTCTACTGGAATCAGTCACAAATGCCGTTTTTCGGTAGGCAGTACGTCTCGATCAGCCCACCAATATTGGTTAATTTTATCTATATTTCCTGCTGGCTTGACACTTCAGAGTAGGAATAGGATAAAATGTTGTTCTATTGGGATGTTTGAAAACTAATGTAGACTTTTCATATTTTCAATGTGAGTTTATTTAACAACAAACATTAATCAATGATACATTGATCATTTGGTTGGACGACTTTTTGCCATCTTTCGTTAAAATGAAAAACTCCATGTTCGAAGGAGCGTAGGTTATTACAAGCGGAAACTGGCGCAACTCATTTTTAACTGTTTGAAATCAAAAATTCCAACATTCCGAGGTTTTGAAGGGAGGGGAAAATGGTAGTCTGATATTGCTAAGTCATGGCTATACATAGAGTGGATTTGGCAACAGTGCCAATCGAGCACTGCCAATTTTTGCCGTGTTATCAAAGAGGTGTGGGGTCTGACGTTCTCGAATGGATCATCACACCTTTAGGATGGCCAGTTTAGGGCGTTTTCCTTGATTTCTTCGTTTCTTGGAAGCGGCTCAAGGTTGACTATACCCTTGCAATCCCACACACAGAAAGCATAATCTTGTTTTATGAACGCTGGGTTTGGAATTGTGGGGCGTATTTTAGTTGGTCCACAGTCGTTTTTGAACTACATATGTTGTTTTGAACAATCAATTTTTCATCAGTTGCTATGAATCTTTTCAGAAATGGGTTGTTTTGGTTACGATCCAGCAAGGGGTCGCAATGTTAAGGCGGTTGGTGACGTGCACTTCCCTTAATTCGTGAAGGGCCCAAAGATCCACTTTGTCTACCTAACCAGGCTGTTGTACGTGCAAGTAAAATGTTGATTTCGACACTCCAAGCTTTCCTGTCATTTCTCTCTCTGCCATACCCCGACTGATTTACCCCGGTTAACTCCTTTATTTTGACGGTATCATTAGTACAACCAAATATGTCGTAAATATGCGCCTTACACATTAAAATCTCCAGAACGAAAGCGAGCAAACCAACGCTGACACTGCCTTCAGTAAGGCAGTCCTCAAAATAAAATTCACATGACTTCCTTCACGTTTGCAACGCATTTCTGTCCTTTCGGAAGTAAAACAATAAAATATGTCGGTAATATTTTGTCAGATTGCTCATTTTCAACATTATTTTTACTAAATTATTTTACTAATGACACTCAATTCCTGATAGAGGGAGGATAGTCTAAAATCTGACCTCTAAAATAGTATATAAGCATGTAAGCAGCATTATCCGGGTACGAGCATGTTTGGCTGGCAGAAGACTGCTTAACGTCTGATAGGTGAGGTGAATAGATTGGATGTCTTCAACTTTGCCATTGTTAAAGATTCCCATGTTGGACTGTGAAATTCGATCACGCAAAATACGCTTAAGGCATTGCCTATTGTCATCAATAAACAATTTTATATATAAATGTATAACAAATTTTATTCCATCGCGTTTTGCAACAATGCGGAACAATAAGTTTTGCTAGTTCTGTATGCAATTTTCGTAGTGTGGAAGCCAAACTTTCGAGGAGGAAGCTATAAAAGCAAGAGCGTTTCCTTTTGAGATTGACAGTAGTGTGAATTTTGCCGCATATCTTCTCCTCCTTGCCTTCGGTGCTGTTGAGGTAGTGTATTTAGTTTTTTATGAGATAAAATCTTTATTAGTCTATGGTTGAGCACACCTTTGCCAAATGCAAGATCTACGATACAAAAATGTCGACTAGTTATCCGTTGTCAAGAAAGCAGGAGCCCCTCTACGAAAACATTTACTCAGTGGGACTTGCTGATCGGATCCACATGCGGTACTCATCAACGTCACTGGATTTGAGCTCGATTAGTGCTCATAAATGTCATATTAGAATAACCGAAAATCGTAAATCGCAGTTATCTCAACAAGCCTCTTAAACGAACGTTGTATTCAATCCTAGAATGGAATCAAAACAGTTTCGAACTTAGTTATAGTACCTTTGAGTAGTCCTGCATATATTTAGAGATCAACCGCTCCACAATTTCACACAATTGAAGAGATATTGCTTTTAAAAATCCGAAGCGGCCTGTTTGCGCAGAAGTACCTCTTCATGGAACTTTGTCTATATCAAAAGTTGTATTGAGTGCTCCAAGAGCTTTCTGATCCCTTCAAATGAATTCACTTTGAATGAGTTTATTGCGGGCAACATATAGAACCAACTGCTTCAGTAGCGCTTTTTCTTTCTTCCGTTTTTCCTTTTACTGCCTTCATTCTTTCAAATAACAGCTACATTTTAAGACGGGGACCGCAGAAAGGAGGGCCAAACATGATTCCTCGCCGGAGTTCAACCCTGCTCCACCTACCAAAGCTGCCCATCTGGTAGTTGTTCACAACTACAGGTCAGATAGATATCAGTGTCAATAACAACATCTCTTTGAGAAATAAGGTAGGCTGGATTTTATACAGTGAAGCACATACAGCTCTTGGCAAATTCATCCCTCAAAATGAAGTTACAAAAATACATTGGGTTCCGTATTAGAAATTGACATCGTTGCTTAACCCACCTTTGCACTTCTCCACCCAACTCATTGTCAAGGGTGTCCTCGGCAAAGATTCCTTTGGACGACCACATTAAATCTTTTGATTTCAAATGCTCGATGTTCACTTCCGGAATGGTACAGCCCCTGCTGCCTGTCCTATCCTGCTGCTCTCACAAAACTTTAACAAACAAGGAACTATTCAAAAAACCTCATCTGGAGAGCTGCTCCCTACTCGCATGTTAAGGGGGTTCCATCCACACTCTCATCTGGGAATTTTCACCTACGATGAACATCGTAGCGCAAACGCATAGATTTAGTCCACCTAGGCTAAGGCACACAAGGTACACAACCGAACATTGTCCTTATCCTTTTCCTGGACGCGATACATAGCTACGTTAGCGACGCGAAAGGGATGAAGGCACAATTAGTTGGTCTACTACCTCTTGACCACAGGAACTCATGAAGACTCGCTCTTTTGAACAGCTTGGTAATGACACTGACGAGACTTTTGATCCGCTAGGAAACAGCCATATCAGAAATTGACGATTCCTCAGCGCGGTAAACTTGTCAATCTCCTTTGCCTAGCGATTTCCTGTTGACATTCGAAGCAGGGGTGTGCACTTCCGTTAAATCGTTAAATTTCGTTAAAAAATTTAACGGCTGCATAGTATTGTTTCAATCGAGAAATGCCGACGTCAGACTGAGCACTTTCAAATAAAACCTTAGAAATTTCTGGAATTCTAACAACTTTTGAAATCAATCTGAACACCTTCCGAATGAAAGCGAACGCCTTCCAATTTAAATTATTAAATTAATAAAAGTTATTTTCAACAGGATTTCCTATTCTTTGGTATTTTTTCCAATATTATTACATTCTCCACGGATCTCCCTCGATAGAGAGCCTTCGGGCTCTCTTGTTAAGAGGGATCTCGTGTCGCTTGTCGGAGGGTCACGTGGCGCGTCCCCGGGTGGTGGATGGGGGAACGAAAACGCGAACCAAATGCGACCGTGTACTGCCCAGAGACGTAGTTGGGATGTAGGGGATGGACTCCTTGCTCCTGCTGTGTCGGGTGGACGCGTTCCTTGTGTTTGGGAACGGCATGTTCATGCACAGTGTGCGTGGATGTGTTCGCGCCTGTGCGGATTGTAACTGTGTCGGCTCGGCCAAAAGCTTGCACTCGGTAGACTGGGAGTACATCGTAAGGCGATTCGAGGCCGCCTCAAAAGTCTCGCGACCGTCCCTTCGGGCAGTATGGCTGGCTGCCCGGAGTTCTTCGCCCGCACGACAGGGCCTGACAAGCTACCGTGTGTATTGCAGTCAAACACAGCGGCACTAAAGGGCCTCATTCCCCTGACCCCGAAAGAGCCCCCATTTCTGCAGCGATGGGAAGGACGAGTACGGAGAGGCTGCTAAAATCTCAGGGCCTAACCAGGCTGCGCAAATTGAGAAGGACTAGGATGACGATCTGTACTTACAACGCCCGCACACTTGCGTCGGAAGCATTCGTCGAGGACCTGATGATGCAAGCCAGGAAGATCAAGTACGACGTCATCGGACTGACCGAGACGAGAACACACCACCCCCTACACGCCGCCTACGACTTCGGAGAAGAACTGTTTCTCGGAACATGCGACAGCAGGGGAGTAGGCGGCGTTGGTGTCCTCGTCAACACGCACTTGGCCATGAACATCGATTCGTACGAGTCTCTGACAAGCCGAATCGGACGTCTGCGACTGAAGCGATGTGGCTCCGTGCCAGCTCTGACTGTATTCGTCGCGTATCCCCCAACATCCGACTACGACGACGAAGAGGCCGAAGCCTTCTACGTGGAGCTGGAGAAGTTCTATAAGGAAGATCACACCTTCTGCAAGGTGATCGTCGGCGACTTCAACGCCAAGATCGGACCGCGAAGGTCGCCGGAAGAACTTCACATGGGAACCACGGTTTGGAGTGGAACGAGCAAGGTGAAAGGCTATCTGAGTTTATCATGTCGACCAACACCATCCATGGAAACTCAAAGTTCCAGAAGCCTCCCTCTCTACGATGGACCTGGGAATCCCCCGGTGGCAAGTTCCACAACGAGATCGACCACATCATCTTCAATCGCAAGTATTGCCTGACCGACGTTTCCGTTGTCCCCAAGTTCTACACGGGATCGGACCACCGTCTCCTTCGCGCAAGGTTCCGCTTTTCGCATCAAGGAGAGAAGGCTGCGATGTTCAAGAAGAGGAATCCCAGAACGACCATCAACTGGGACCTTTACACATCTCTTGCCGGCCTTTGGGAAGATACCGTTATGAACAACATCGACGAGGAATACGACCACTTCGTGCACCATCTCCGCGATAGTGCTAAGGGAGCCGAGAGCTTGAAGACCACCAAGAGACGCCTGTCTCCGGAAACTCTCGAGCTTATACGCCAGCGTGGAGCAGCGCGAGCGTCAGGCAACTACCAGCTGACGTCCGAGCTTGCGAAGCTATGCAGAGCGGCGATAAAGGAGGATCTTAAGGAGAGAAGGGCGAAAGTGTTGGCTGAAGCAGCAGAGGCAGGTTTGAGCATCCGCAACGCCCGACCTCTTCGATAGTCACGTCCACCTGCCTCCACGCCATCTTCCGCAGGATGGATACGTCGTCTCCTCTGTTCTCCCTTCCGAGATCAGACACGCCATCTCGTCGGTGAAGAAACGTACAGCACCCGGCCCTGACAGGATCAGACCCGAACACCTGAAGAATCTCCCGCTAACGCTCATTCTTATCGCGGCTCTTCACCGCTACCTGTCGGAGGGCAAGGTTCCATCTCAGTGGAAGACCAGCAGGACCGTCTTGCTGCACAAGAAGGGAGACGTGCACGACATTGGCAACTATCGCCCGATCTGCCTGCTGTCCGTAGTCTACAAGCTGTTCACTCGAGTGATCCTGAATAGGATCAGCAGAACGCTGGACGAAGGACAGCCATGCGAGCAAGCAGGATTTCGGAAAGGATTCAGCGCGACCGTCCACATACACACCATTACGAAGATCATCGAAGTCTCGCGAGAGTACAGGCTGCCGCTGTGCCTTACGTTCATCGACCTGAAGAGGGCATTCGAGTCCGTCGAAACTGAAGCGGTTATCAACGCCATACTCACTCAGGGTGTTCCTACTCAGTACATCAGAGTCCTTCGAGAGCTGTACAGTGGATTCACGACCAAGATCTCACCATTCTACAACGACGTCGTCATCGACGTAAAGAGAGGGGTTCGGCAGTGAGATACCATATCCCCGAAGCTCTTCAGCGCCACCCTCGAAAACGTCATGCGCGAACTAGAATGGGAACACATGGGAGTGAAAGTCGACGGCCGGCAACTACATCATTTTCGCTACGCTGAGGACATCGCGCTCATAACACCGAGCATCAGCCAGGCGATGCGAATGCTGGCCGACTTCGATCGTGTATGTGGGAACGTTGGACTGCAGATGAATCTTATGAAGACGATGTTCATGAGGAACGGACAAGTTTCTGATGCCCCATTCTCGCTCAACGAAACGAACATTTCCGAATGCTCCAGCTACGTGTATCTGGGTGCGAAGTCAATATGGCCAGCGACCTAGCGCCGGAGCTGAGCAGGGGAAACGAGCGGCTTGGGGAGCTTTCAAGAGCGTCGAAGAAGTCGTGGAGAAGACGAAGAACGTCCGGCTCCGTGCCCACCTATTCGACTCCACTGTTCTTCCTGCCCTAACATACGCCTGAGAGACCTGGGCTATGCGAAAGCAGGATAAACACGCCAACGAATCGAGAGGACGATGCTCGGAGTGACACGACTTACGCAAGTGAGAGAAGGCCTCCGGAGTTCCGAGCTTCGCCGACGTTTGAAGATCAGAGACGCTGTCGAGTGGGCCAAGTTGTCGAAAATTAGGTGGGCCGGCCACGTAATGCGCTTCGCAGACACCCGCTGGACGAGAGCCGTCACCGACTGGATTCAGCGGGATGTCAAAAAGGACGCCCACCAACGCGTTGGTCGGACTTCTTCGTAAAAGCCCTGAACGACCGATATGACGCTCTTCGTGTCCCTCGAGCGAGGAGCATCCATTGGAGCACTCTGGCACGAATGGAGACGCTGCTGGCGCCCGCTCGAGCAAGTCGATGATCAACGGGACGACAGGTGATACAGGTGATTATTACATTCTACAGTAGTATGGGAACAAGTCTGAAGAGCAGGTTAAAATAATTTCTAATAAATTAATAATTTAATTCGGAAGGCGTTCGTTTTTATTTGGAGGTGCTCAGCTTGATTTCAAAAGTTGTCAAAATTCCAGAGGTTTTAGTTGAAGGTACCTAGTCTGTCGTGAAGATGATATATAAAACGGTCCCACCGGCATTTTTCTTTGAAACAATACTATATAGCTATTTATACTTCTTCTTCTTCTTCAGCGTTGGCCCCGCTTAGCGGCTGAGTCCGCTCTTCTGGTGTGATGACGCCAGTTCGCAGGACCAAATGCTTGATCGGGGTGGATACCAGCTACCTTTAAATCCATGTGCAACGTGCCAAACCAGCGTTGCTTAGGCCGTCCTTTGGGCCGTTTTCCGGGCACATCTATGTTGAGCCCAACCTTCCGAATGGTGTCATCATTCGCACGAAGAACATGGCCATACCACCATGGGCGAGCTTCACGTAGCTTATTTGCAATTAATTAATTAATTAATTAATTAATTAATTAATTAATTAATTAATCGGTTTAACAATCACCAACATATAGTGATTACAAGGGTTTGCTATTCACTCTCTCACACCCAGCAGCCATTGACGGTGGACGACTCTCAGTTCTGAGGTCGTCCATTCTATACATTTGAGGTGTCGTTTTAATCCTTTTTGCTTTGTGAACTTGATTCGCAGTATGAAATGGGGTTTTGGGAGATAGTTTCTCAAATTTGGTTCGATTCTTCCAGGCTCTGAAGAAGGCGACAACGCCGAAACGTCAGCCGTCAGGAATAAATATATAACAATCTTGGCCGAAGCTAACCACCATCATTCATCTTAACAGAACCATGCCAAGATTCATTGAGGGTCGCACTTGGAATTATTTGTAATTGTTTAACGAAATTTAACGATTTAATGGAAACGTACATCCCCGATTCGAAGCCACTGATTAAAGAAGTTTATTCACCTCCAAACCGAAGCCGTCGAAAAATCATAGTTTGTCCGCACAGCAAACGCATCTACCGTTCCACTTGACCCTTCTCTTAGAGACGACCCGTTTCTCACAAGATTCGTTCTTACAGGCTTTTTACAGTTGTTTTTCTTTGCTATTATTACTCTCGCCTCAAATAGGGTCAGGGGGGTCACCATGCCCTATGTACTTTTTGGAACCGGTTTTTTTTTGCAGCAATAGTGTGTTCAACACCTACAGTGAACTGAGGTAGGCTAATTCTGATGTAACAGGACATACAAGTAGTTCGTTTAACGCAAACCGATGTTTTAGGAGCTTTGCAGCAAGTAGGTTTTCTCCCTAACTTCCTATTGTTCCGATATAAATAACAAACAATTTAGGCACTTAACACGTGGCAGAATGAGCTGTTTGCGAATGGTTTGCCATCAAATGTATACTTCGATCTAAAAATCAGGCCAATTACGCGCTGACAAGGTCCACAAAGGTAGGAGAATAATTGTTTTTATTGAAATGCAGGAATCCATGAATGGTAAATGGTTCAATAATGCAAGAGGTTGCCTGGACGCCGGTCCAGCTTAATCTTGAAGCCTCTCAGGTTGCGAATTTCAGCGAAGTATCATTGCAGATGATATGGGGAGTCAATCAGCAGGTCGGATGTGCAACTCACCTATGCAACGGATTCTACACCACCGTTTGTCTCTAGAAGAACTTGTATGGTTTAGCATGGTTTCGCTGGCGCCCCACGCAGCAATTCTTCGGAATCTGTTTCAGCGTTCAAAGGCTATTGGCGAGCATTTACCCCCTTGGACCGACCTGTGACTGATGCCCTCCTAACACTTGCGATCCAAATGTTGGGCTTTGCGTCTGGAATGACTAGTTTGGATTTATGTTGAAGCTACTCCCTCGCCATCCACTTAGTGACTGCAATCACTTTCCAGTAAAAACATCGAGGGAACAATAAACATTGGCATTGCGTTGAGCATGTCCATCGCCCCACCCTCTCAGAGGAAGGTTTAAAACAAATCCGCGACAGAAAAATACTGCAAAATCAAAAGATGCAAATCAGTAAACCAAAAATGAATTTGATTGAACTTTTATTGTTACAGGAATTCGAGGCTGTTTCAGTAATAAATATTCATTCGTAAATTATAAATTACTACTACAGTTTCTCCAGATCGCAGTTGGAGGAGGTACTACGCTTTTCTGCGGATAATTTTGAATTTACTTTAGGTCAACAATATTCCGGCAAAGCATGGCAAATTCGATGCTTTTGAAAAACGCGATGAGAAAACATGTAGGCTAGCATTTATGTGACGAAACTACGAAGATGCATAGGATTTCCCTTGAGTCGCTCTCTAAAGTAAGCTCTTAAGGTTCACTTAAACTAGAATTACAAAAATAGTGCGATTAGCCGAACTGCCACACTTTAGCATCAGCTACATACGCTTATGTAAATATATAAGGCATTACAAAACAGTGGTAGGTGATGAATTGGTGGTTCTATTTTAAGGTTGACCATGAGTTCAGTTTGAACGTTGTGCAGAACCTTTTTGGATAAGGGCAGCTGTGTTACACCTGCTCGAAGGCTCACAAGGAGCAGACTTTGACTCCGAAGGATAGACAATTGTAGCTGAACAGCCGTCTGTGCGTGTTTATCGTGAGAATTTCCTTCGAAGCGCCGTCTACTTCCACTTGCAGGTAGGCATCCGCAGTCGATTTGTGTGAATACCATTCCGCCATTGAGTTTCGTGAATACGCCTCCGGCGTGGGCAGCGGTCAGCCCGTCGTGCAACATCAGCCCGTCGTTGGGGCCAGTCGAATAGTCGACGCATAGGCGAATTGTTCCATTTGCCTTTTTCACTACGACGAGTGGTGCAGCCTACTTGGAATAAGTAACAGGGGAGAGCACGTCCTCTGCGAGTAGACCGTCGATTTACTTGCCCAAAACGGCGACGTTAGCGTACACTACCTTTCTTCTTGAACACAGGTGAGGCAGGCATCAGCTCTCAGTTTCAGCGTTGCCTTTGTCCTTGTGCACCGTCAGGCCAGATTTGAAACTGCTGCAAATTTCGTCTTCAGCTTCTCAACAACTGCATTCCGGGAGGACGAAACGTGGTCTACGAGGATTGCCCGATAAATCTGGCACTTCCTGACCGCTTTGCAGAGATCCAGCAATGGCTTGATCCACGGCATTCCGAAGACGTTGCTGTCGTCGTCAGTTACGAAGCAGGTTCTACGTTCAAGGCATAGTCATCCGGATGCGTTGCTGACGCTAGAGTCAGGTTCGAAGCATCCTCGAATTTTGAGTGGAGTTCCATTGGCAGCAAATCCGGTTACATCTGTCTTTTGAAGCTGAGGTGCTCCGATCTGCTTCCATTTAGACTCGGAGATAATGGCAATTTCCGCGCCACTGTCCAGTAGAAGCTCGGTTGGATAACCGTTTATGTATACATCCAGATGGGGTGATCATTCTTTTTGAGGGCGGCTATGACGTTGTTTACCTGACGACTGCGGCGGTAGCGGGTCGTCGATCCACTTCGTTGCTTTGGTTCCTTCTGGTCAGAAGAATATCAGAACGCGTTTGGCTCATTTCTCGGAAGTTGACTGACGGATCGCCTTCAAGCATTTGGGAGTCCTCCTTGTACGATCTGACATTCTGCGGTGAGGTCTTCCAGCGTGACCATCTCGAATTGGTCGAGCTTCCTCAAAAGACGAATACGGTAATCAGCGAATTCGGGCCTTTGGAATCCAGCAACATAGACGAGGCATTGCAGGCCGTCGAAGTCGATGGTGTCGAGTTTGGCGTTGGCGCACTTCGTCTTCACCAGCAGTTCGTAGTTGTTGAACTCCTGGCCTTTGTATCTCATCTTGAAGCATTCAAGTGTCGACTGAATAGCGTTTTGGCGGATCCAAACTGGCGTTCCATCACTTCTAGGATTTCGTCCCACGATAGCTTGATGGTTGCTTGGCTGAGGTGGCTGCAGTCAGTCTTTGGTAGCAGTCCTTGTCCAGGCAAGAAACGAGTGGTCGTGTTTTGTCCTTTTCGCAAACTCGTCGCACCATTGTCGAGCATCTCTTGGTATCGCTTGAGCCAGAGGTCGAAAGTGCGTTCACGTTCAGGATCATAGCAGAATCTTTCAATTCGGCGGTGAAGCGAGTCGAAGATTGCATGCTTGTCCTTGACAACGAGCGGGCTGTTGATGGCGGGCAATGCGGACAGTTTCTCCATAAGCTTCACGATAGCGGCTCCTCGTTCCTCCATGCAGCGTGCTTGGAGGTCGAGCTGCCTCTGAACGGCTTGCAGGAGAGCGGGAAGAACGTCCATCCTTGGGAGTCCTCGCCAGTGTTGTGCCGTCGGAGAACGGAGGCGTAGTAGCGAATAGATTTATGAGCACGAATAACACACAACATTATGAGTTAAAGATTATGATCAATTAGAACAAGATCTATAGACCACCTAGACAGTCAACCAATCAAGCGCAGAGCCACGGACCCAACAGCTTCGAACCACTTGCTGCTTTCGAACAACTTGTATTGAGTTTACTCCAGGGCCTTGTCGTAGATCTCAGTGGAAGAAAATAAATTTGGCGAGATGCTACTAAAATACACAAATTATAGACCAAAATTTGGACGCAGGATAACAATCTTTGACTACCTTCTTTTTTAGAGCATAGCACTGCTCATAAATTGGGATTAGGGTTCGTGCTCAAACGAGAAAGGTAGCGCAATACTGGAAATCATCTCGCTCCGATTATGAGCCAGCTTGGAGTATTCTGAAGCAGGGAAAGACGATAACCCAAAATCTTTAGTCGCAGGAACGAACTAATTGTAAGCATAAAATGTGCCAATGATGAGCTTCACATCTGATCTAAGATAGATTTTTGGATGGAGATCTAATAATACGCTATTACATTGAAGAAATGCTGACCGTCTTCTAAGGAAAATCACTAACTACGATGGTAGCAAACCAATCCTGCATTCCTCTTAATTTTTGTTGGTAGAGAAGCATCTTGTAGCCCCCGCAACATGATTGGACTGCTAGAGACTATTTATTAGGTTGTCCGGAAAGTTCACAGCGTTTTTAGTACTTGAATTTCAACTACCACATCTCTCTCAAATCTTATCGGATTTAGTCGAAATAAACACTGTGCCAACGGGGTGGCGATGTCCGTTCCTCCACGTGGTGCCACTGGAAACTGTTTACTCTGGGAGCTAAGCTAATCGCGGACATTCGATTGCAGGCGACAGGCCCTTGTGACAGGCCGGCCTACGAAGACCCATATCACATCACATGGTTGATGACGCTTAAGAAATCTCGAGATAGTGCTACGGCGTCCGCGGGAGCCGACGCGCACTCGCAGAGCCAGGCGAGTGTGAGAAGTATGCGAGGGTCCCTGATGCGAGGACGGCATCGGGGGAAACTGAGCTAGTCCGAAAGTCCCGCAACGTAGGCAAGACCCGCGTAGCAACGTTGAATGTGGGTACGTTGACGGGCCGCTCGTGCGAGTTGGTAGAAGCACTGGAGCGAAGAAGAGTTGATTTCTGTGCGGTGCAGGAGACGAGGTGGTCCTGCTGCAAGTCAGGGGACATAGGACGTGGCTTCAAGGCCGTTCTATGTGGAAGTCCCAGGACCACCAGCGGTGTTAGTATGATCGTCTCCGAACGTTTCCGTGACGCGATTTTTTAGAACGTTTCGATGACCGCTTGATGAAGATTGTTGTCGCCGTAGAACAGCGACGATGTCATTTCTTTTCTGCATATGCCTAGCAGTCTGGCTGTTCCGAGCAAACCAAGGACGAGTTCTGGTCCCTGCTTGATGAGAAGACAGCGGAAGTGCCGTCAGAAGATATGATTGTTGTGGCATTTGACCTTAATGGTCACGTCGGAGCAACGAAAGACGGCTACAGCTGTCATGGTGGTTTTGGCTATGGGTCGCGCAACGCCGATGGTGAGCGTATACTTGAGTATGCAGGCTCACATGACCTCACCATCGTGAACACCAAATTTAGAAAGCGTGACTCCCACCTCATCTCGTTTTATAGCGGGAACGCCAAAACACAGATTGACTATGTCCTTGTTAGGCGTCGCGACCAAGGTCTTGTCACAGATGCGAAGACCGTGCCGTACGAGACGGTTGCCACGCAACACCGCCCACTGATCTGCTCGCTGAAGATCACACCCCGAGGTGTAAACATGTGGAGCGATGCGGGTCGGCTAGAATCAAATGGTGGCGACTGAAAGAGAAGGAAGCGGCAGTTATTTCTCGCATTCGGTTGCCGACGGTGACAACTGTCGACGAAACCTGGAAGGATGCTACCGATGCGATAACTCGGGCTGCACGCTTCGAACTTGGCACAACGAAGCCTGGACGACGCTGGGTCGACAAGCAGGCATGGCTGTGGAATAACGATGTCAAAGAAAAAGTCCGAGAAAAGAAACGGCTTTATCGGTGATAAAACAGTTCACAATTGGCGGAATTATCGAGAAGCGAAAAAAGCGGCAAAGAAGGCAGTGGCTGCTGCTAAAGCCGCATACTACGCTGAAGTCAGCGAAAAACTGGAAACGCGCGATGGTGAGCGTTATCTTTACCGACTCGCCAAAGCTCGCTCTCGCCAAGCAGAAGACATCGAGAAGTTCTTTGGCATTAACGACGAGAACGGTCACCTTCTGATGGATCGTAAGAGGGCTGTGAAGCGATGGCACGACTACTCCGAGGTAATTTCGAATGTTGAATTTGACCATCCTGCTATTCCTTTTGCATCTCCTGTATACGGTCCGGTTCAGAAGATCACAGTGAGCGAAACCGAAGCAGCCCTGAGGAAGATGAAGTCAGGCAAAGCCACTGGTCCCGATGACCTGCCAGCCGACCTGTGGAAGTCGAAGGGCTGGTGCCCTGCTGACTGGCTGACAGAGTTTTTCAATCAGGTTGTTGCTGAGAAGAAAGTGCCCAAGAGCTGGCAGCAAAGCACGACCATCCCGATTTGGAAGAAGAAGGGCAGTCCTGCAGACTGCGCTAGTTACCGTCCAATTCGCCTTCTTTCGCACACCATGAAAATCTTTGAGCGAATTGTCGATCGACGTATCCGGGATGTCGTCCAGCTTTCCTCGAATCAGTGTGGTTTCGTCTCTGGCTGTGGCACCGTTGATGCCATTCAAGCCGTACGTCTTCTGCTAGGGAAGCACCGCGAGAAACAGAAACCGGTGCATTTTGCCTTCCTGGACTTGGAGAAGGCCTTCGACCGCGTTCCGCGAGAAGTTATATGGTACGCGTTGCGGCAACATGGTATCCCCGAAGAGCTTATTGAGTGGGTGCGCATTCTGTACTCTTGCCCAAGGAGTCGAGTGCGAGCGCCAGCGGGCACCTCGATGGAATTTCCCATCTCTGTAAGGGTGCACCAGGGATCTGCGCTATCCCCTCTGCTCTTCGTGGTCGTGATGGATGCGATCTCACTAGATCTCCAGATGGCGGCACCTTGGACGCTGCTCTATACTGACGACGTCATGCTTGCCTGCGAAGATAAAACCGAACTCGAGCGACAGGCACAGGCGTGGTGCGATCGCTTGGCATTGTTCGGTCTCAAGCTAAACGTCAAAAAGACGGAGTACTTGACGACGGATGTGGTTGAGCACGGATCTATTAAGATCAATGGTACTGAGCTCTCACGAGTTACATCTTTCAAGTATCTCGGATCAGCGATCACGTCCGATGGCAGCCTAAAGTTGGAGGTGAACGCACGTGTGAATGCAGCCTGGTCCAAATGGCTCTCACTGACTGGGGTGCTTTGCGACAGGACCATACCTGAGCACCTCAAGTCGAAGGTTTATAGAACAGTCGTTCGCCCAGTAGCGACGTACGGTGCTGAGTGCTGGCCCGTGACGAAGGAAATTGAAAGCCGCTTCAGTGTAATGGAGACGGAAATGCTACGGTGGACGGCTGGAGTTACGCGTTTGGACCGCGTTCGCAACGACGCCATACGACAGAGGTTCGGTGTCGCCCCGATAGCCGAGAAGCTGCGCGAAGCTCGTCTTCGATGGTACGGCCACGTCCTTCGCGCTAATGACGACACCGTCCGGAAGATAGGCCTGAACCTTGAGGTCCCTTGAAAGCGGCCCAGGTGACGCCCGAAGCAACGTTGGCTAGATACGTTGCATATGGACTTAAAGATGGCTGGTGTGCACCCTGATCAAGCATTTGATCGGGAGAATTGGCGTCACCACACCAGTAGCCGTATTCATGAAGCGGCGGGAGCGGGAAGGCAGGCAATGCCTTCTCGCTCCCGCCGCATCCCGCTCCCGGCTTCCCGCAACCCGGTCGGTATTCATGAACCACCGGTGGCCGTATGCTATTCTCTCCCCAACCGTCCCCGGCCGGGCATGAGGCGGTCTCCGACCACCTCCCCGGTATGCACATCTCTCCCCGAGCACTCTCGGGGACGGGTGACGTCATCAAAACACGGGGACGGCATCCCCCTAGAAAATTGCTCGGGGAGAGGCAGAGACGCGGTGGAAATGCGACGCTGGAGCGGGAAACTAGCATTGGGGCGTGATATTTGCGATCAGCTGCTGCGGCGCGTCTCATCGGTTACGAATATTTACTACGACAATCGCTTTCCCACATTGAGTTGAACACTAGTCGATGAAGAGAGCACTTCAATGCACCCGTAACAGTGTGGAATATCTTGTTGGACACAATTCAGGTCTTCGTAATTAGTTCGCGATTGGTATACAACTTCCGGAAATCAAAGGAAACGTGACAGGAGGCCGAACTTTTTAGGGCACTGCATCGGGTCAACTATTATTTTTTCAATGAAGAGGAAGCAAGCCACTAAAATAAATATAAGTAATACTCCCATTCCACGCGAACAGTTTCAGACTCTTAGAGATTAGAAAAAGATAAGCTGGTAGGAAAATGGAGTTATTCCCACAAATAGCCTTTTTGTTCACGCAAAACTGTGCTGAAGTTTTAAACAAAATGATATTGTGTTTGTTTCACCTGAATGATTATCTGCATTTGTAAGAAAAAATTGTGGCCTCTGTCAAATGCCAAATTCGCACTCAAAAATGTTCAAGAATCTTTTTCAGCTCGTGCTCTTAAAGCTTGGAATGAACTTTTTTTGTACCATTTCTCAATTCTTTGGGAAAGGCATTCAAATACAAATCAGAAAACTTTCCTAAACAGACAGGACATTTGAGAAATTAACTACATTTGAGAAAATTTGATGAAAAAGGGTACGGGACATTTGGATGAAATATATAATGCCTTCTCAGTGGATGAAATACTAACTCGCTTTGAAAAAAGAGCACTTGCCACTTCATGCAATTCATGGAAAAACACGATTTAGCAGATCTTCGAAGAGCACACTTTTGCTGTAATCTTCTGTGTTCAACTGATTTTGTACCACTTTGGGTTCAATAAATTATATGTGTTTTACACAGTGTGGACCCCCTCTGTGAAAACGCATCTCTCTAAACACTGCATGGTAAATACTGTGGTGCAGAATACTCAATTCATCCACTAGCTATGAGGGGCTCACAGCCATGATAGTGGTACTCCAGTCGGAATCCTCTGCTTCTCTATCCTACTCTGCCATCTCTGCCATCCCCGGGGGACGCCCCGGAGATGTGCATAAGGTGCTTTGGGGAGCGTCGAAACTCGTGGATGGTACCCGGCTTTTTCGCGCCGGGTACCATCCCCGAGTCGGGCGAGAACAGCATACGGCCCCGGGAAGCAGGAGCGACCGCGACGCGCGAGTTAGATTCGCAGCGGACGCGGGAATTGCGAAATTTCAAACATTAATTTCTCAAATTTTCGCTTTTTCGCCCGTATATTCAAGTATTACTTGTTTACCACAAATCCGAACACACTCCATTCAGGCTCAGAGGCAACGTGCACGGGAGTATGCACAATTACAACGCCAACCGCCGAAGAAATCACTGTTTTATTCATACCGAAAAAGTAAGCGAATTTTTTCGGTAAGAAATACTATTATACCTCTTTTGACTGCCAGATACTTGATACTGTGACCTCTGAAGACTTCTTGATATCCTCTGAATGTCGGGTTCAGGCAACAGCCGGCGCCTCCGACTGCGCCGATACACTTACAACCGGAAAAAACCCGTCCGAGTTCTCCGGTGCGTAACGCCCACAGCAGCGCAGTTCAATCCTGGTTTTTATTAGCCACCTTACGCCCTTACTACAGGCTCTATACGCTGGAGCCAGGGATGAGAGACATCAACGACGCAAATAGGGTCGGGGGGGGGGGGCTCTATAGGCTTTTCTGTCCATCCCCCCCCCGACCCTATTTGCGCCGGACAAACTCGCAAACATCCACTAGCTGCAGCGACAGGTCAGCAGAGGGGTAGGTAACTGCGTAGTCCCGTAACGATTTCCCTGAATTTCACGCCGAACTACGGTGGACAACACCGATGGTTTTTTTCCGGTTGTAGGTTTATCAAACACTATATGTCTTTTAGTCCTGACGGTTGCTTCAGTGCGTCCCCCAGAAATGTCTTCCTGGTTGGGGGGGGGGGGGGTGGGTGACAAAAGCGCGGCAGAATGCAACAGAACCGTGAACCAATTTGAACAATTCTGTGTATCGCCCCAGTCAAGCAATTGACACGCACTCGTCTGGTCAGAGTCGCGTGAGGACAGAGGGAGAGTGCTAAAGCAAAGGCGTAAGGGAATTTAAGTGCTCCCTCCCCCACCGACCAGACTTGCACCGAATTAGTCATTTATTTTGGCTTGGTGGGTTTCGCTGGGCTTTGGGATGACGCTTAGAAGCAATAATTGTAATATTAATCAGTGTCTCTTATGTCGAATCCATTATACGAGTCAACCTAATGAAACATTTGGTTGAAGTCTATGAAATTTGGGGATGCCTTGTACTTACGGAGGTGAAAATACGCCTAACAAGTTCACCCAGTTACTTTTACAATCATTTTTTATTTATTTTAAATTAGTTAATGTTGCCATGGGATGTTGCGTTCGAACAAGCAGCGCCGGTAGTGTAATGGCGTAGAGCATCCTGCTCGGTATGCAGGGGGTGCGGGTTCGAGTCCCTCCTAGTGCTAGAGTTGTGATCACAACAAAACATCCTTATAACAGCTATGCTGTTCTTTTCTGTTTCATTCCATTCTACCGTCACAAGCAATCATGTCAAGGGTTTTTTGTCGTTTCTGTTTGGTTAGTAACTAGTTTTCTCAGTTAGTGCGTTCACGTCATTTTGTCCACGTTCGGCCGTTTTTTCGTTTTCCGCCTTTATTTTAAGAGTTGGGGAGTCGTCCCTGGACCAAATTTACTCTCAACTTAATTGCGTGCTATTTATGCCATTAAATGTCCATAAGAATCTCCATGATTCGAGTGACTAAATCAATAATAGAATCTATTACCAGTGAAAAAGACAAAGGAATAAAAGCAACTCTCCAAGTATTGCGCAAAAGAAACTGACAGCTACTTAAATCCAATCTAATGACCCACTTTATGATGATCGATTCGCCATTCCGTTCCTGAAGTTGTTCCGGATTGTAGATATAGAACTGAACAAGTTCACTGAGGGAGGAAAATGATTCGCCTGCAAAATCTGCGCCATTTCGACTGAAAATGAGACCTTTTTCCAATGAGACAGTGGTGTCTTACCGCCGAACAAGTCCAGGAAATCGTCACTGTTCTTCTGAATCTTCACGTGCGTAATGGCTTTTCTACGGCTGAAACCGTCTGTCGTATCACATCTGAAAATTAGCAATTAACAAACAATATACATCAAAAAATTACAGAACCACGGTAGACACACTCGACAGCAAGAGAGTAGGCACCCCCCCCCCCCCTCCATCCCCCTCCCCCCTTGCAAGATGGCCCAGGAACACGTTATGCGATAGATGGCGAAGATGACTCCCCGCTACGACGATTTTCGATGCCAAAACCGCCATCGAAATCCTATTCTGTGCAATTGCACACTGCACTTCATTGACGGCTTCCCGGCGTTCCCGACCGGTTGAGGGCGGGTAGGCCGGGAGCCTCCCGCCATCGGCGCGGGAGCCTACCGTTGCTTCCCGGGAGGTTCATCAATAGGAACTTTTGCTTCCCGCCCCGGCCGCTTCCCGCGGGAAGCCTTGAACGTTCCCGGGAACGTTCATGAATACGGCCACAGAAGAGCGGACCCCGCCACCAAGCGGGACAGACGCTAATGAAAATGATGAAACACTGTGCCAACGGGCGCTGCCCAATTATCCATCAGAGAAAAAAATTAGGAGGACGAGATTCGACAAAATCCACGAAAGGTGTGTTGGCTTGGTCCTGATTGGTAAAGGCTTCACTAGCGAGAATGTTCTGAAAGTGTTTGAAAAGGTGGTAGTCGTTTGGTGAGGGATCTGGAGAATATGGCGGGGAAACAGAGGAGTGGAGGTTCGGCTTTGGAAAATGCCTAGGGGTTCGTAGGCGCCCAACCACTGTCCGGAATGTTTCCTGTTATCACACAGAATCCACTTCTCATCACAAGTGATAATTCAATCCAAAAACGGGTCAGTTTTGTTGCGTAAAAGTAGGGAGGAACAGATCTCGAAAAGCGACAATTTTTTCCGCTCACTTAGCTCGTGGGGCACCCATCTCCGGTCCGAAATGTACTGAACCACTGGCGCACAGTGCTTTCTCCAACGCTATTAGGCCCCCACACTTGATTGATTTGTAGAGCTGCCTTGGAGTGCTGATTGTCTCAATTTGAAGTCAAAATAAAATATCGTTCGGAATTGCTCCTTCGACATACTTCAATAAGCCCTTCAAGAACATAAATATCAAACAACGTTGAAACATAAATTACCTGTTCAGGCAGAGCGAAAACTTCCGTACAGAAAGTAGCACTAATGCGCAATGCTAATTGAATTTTTACTTAATAATGGACGAATGAAAAGCAGTAAAACAAAACAGGACTTTCCGGACAGACTAAAAGGTAAGGTGTGATGATGTCTGGGCCTACAGTTTGTTAATGCACTTCAGCATGCTGAAATTCTATACAGAACTAAACGTTGTGGCTGACTCTGTGGGGAAAGAGCTGTATACGCTATTTGTGGAATTGAAGTGTGCTGGTATTCACCGTACTGGTAGCCTCCACTATTACGCGTTCGAATGCGTGAAGTAACGTCACTATACCAAAAGAGCGGATTCTGCATCTAAGCGGGACAAACCCTTAAGAAAAAGAAGAGTCCAGATCAATGGGAAGCTGTTCAGTGATACCTAGGATTTCTCTACGGAATTCTTTCTCACTCTCCCAATAAAGGAATCCTGCGTAACATTGAAGAGCAGTGGCGACAGCATAAATCCTTGTCTGCAACATCTCCATTCAAACCACAAAAGGGATTAAGCTTTAGACGATGAGAAGAAGTAAACTGTGTAAAAGCTGTGTACAGCGAATATAGCGGCGGTCCCGTATAATTTTCTATTATATTATGTTTTCCATAGCAAGTCAAGTCTGATGTCAACGCATGCTAATCGTAAACCGACGAAATTGATAAAGGGCAGTTGTTCATATTTTAGGCGTCGTTCGACTATGCTGAGGAGAGGAAAAATTCGCTAGCAGGCATCAACCTTCGAATTCGATTAATCTTTCTTAGCCGATTATTGGTAGCGTTTATCTGGTTCTCGTAACAATGTGATGCAGATTTGCCTTCGTGCTACGGGTACCATGCGCACCCCGATTCATAAACGACCCCAGAGCCATGTGAATAGCACTAGAGAGTAACAAAAACGATTGAAGGCTCGAAGGCTCGTCTACTGTGATTCTGACAGTGGCGCCTGCATTAGATGCCGAGCAAAGCTTTCAGGTGGAGAATATCTGATTTTCTTTCAATACCACTTAGGTGAACACTTCAGACTACGGGGATTAGTTAAGATAAAAAATGTCTTATTCCTTAACAAAATAAATTTTCCAGGTTTTCTATGTAATGCTCTCGAGCCCATTAAAGACTTAAATAGGCGCTTAAGATATTTTTCCTAAAACTATTGGAAACTTTAAGCCAGTGATCCTTTTCCTTTTTATTTATTTATTTATTTTATACGTCAAGAACGATTGCTCGAAAATCGAGAGAACAAGGAGGAAAAACTATACGTGTACAATCAAATAAAAAAGAAAAGAAAGATAATAAAACAACAGCAATTAAAACATGACACCGGCGCTTCTTCAGTAACCAAAAGTGCGTTAGAGACATATCCACGCAGATCCCTGACCGTATGTAATCGAAAGATGGGGAAAAGTGAGAGAAAAGATTACGGTGGGATACAACACAACTAGTGGCGTAAAAAATGGGAAAATGTATGTTAAGCTACTCGAGTAAATTGCTAACCTCATAAACTTAATAGTCGTGTAATCACTGCGCTGCGTGCCAATGAAGTTTGTCTGTCCGCCACCGCCAACTATGACGCCCTTGTGGTGGTTTCCGAAACTTCGGCATATGGGTATGCTAGCCGCCCCATGGGACCGGTAACAGGGGTGACCGGATAATGATATTTAGAAAACTGTTGCAAGTCGATGGCCCCAGTGCAGCGACTGTACCATCAACACGTGGGACACCAACCTGCCCCATGGGGCATCCAAAGCTCTCAAGGCCAAGTACCCCGGGGACGTGTATTAGTCTCCTACATGTAGGGCCACTTCTGAAGTGAGGATTCCCCGGGTTCGTCCCTTCACCTCCCACTGAATTGAATCCTTCCACCTCCTGCCAGCATGGTACTGTGGGGAGAAACTACCCGACGATGAGCTGGTTGCCTGGCATTGAACACCACTGCCAACGCGGTGTCCATGTGGAGGGCCACGCGCAGGCTTCCTCCATGAGCGCCCTGCCCCCCTCACACGAGCCCTGCGTGGGGCTTACACAGGCAGAGACAACAACCAGCAAACACACAACAATATTACCAGCAATACCAGACAACTACAACAGAAGAGCAGACTCACACCGCATTCCTTCTGCTTGCACCACGAAGACCAACACACATTAATCGCACACCGTTATGCCGACACAATAGAATAGAGTCGAGTCGATGAGGCAGTAATGAGACAAGAGTATAGCCGGCAGAAAGTGGATTGGCAAGGGAGAATGGAGACGCAGACGGGCGCATCACTGTATTGATTACTCCGCGTCATCAGCCCCAGCGATCCTTCTTGGTAGGGTCGCCATCCATCCGGTCTGCAGTCGATGCAGTGAAGTGGCACGACGACATGGCTAGGCCCCGCAGGCTGGTTCCGGCTGAACTGAGAAGTGAGATCTGGCAGAAGAGCGACGCTTCAAAGGCTCGCCCCCGCTCGTGGCCGGTGCAGGCGTAGACTTACA
This sequence comes from Heligmosomoides polygyrus bakeri, assembly GCA_947359475.1. Taxonomy (NCBI): domain Eukaryota; kingdom Metazoa; phylum Nematoda; class Chromadorea; order Rhabditida; family Heligmosomidae; genus Heligmosomoides; species Heligmosomoides polygyrus. The sequence goes on from OX375868.1 coordinate 75,164,960, forward strand.
ACCGACTCCGCGAGAGACGCGGGTACCCGCTCGAGTGCGCGCGCTCCGCCCCTGATCAATACGACGGAGGCGGAGGGCACGATGAGCGCCTCATCGAGCGCGCTGCGAAGCTGGACGCCCCGCGAAGGACCGAGGGCTGAGAAGGTCGCGGGACGCGACAAAAACCGAATAGCGGATAAATCTGCAAAAAAATTCTGGAAAACAGAAAGCAGGATAAAGAATAAACAACAAAAAACAAAACTGGGTTGATACTCTTTGAATATAAATCTTTTGTTACTTAGTTAGCGTAACTTGTGCCACACGAGGCTTTGAGGGTTCTTTCGCGTCAGGCCGTCAATAAAGGTCCACCCCAAAACTTTTTCACCCACTACGCTAACTAACAAACTAAAGGTCAATGTTTCAAGATGGAAGAAACTGATGACTCCTTTCATTATTGAAGTTTTATGTTTTATTGAAGCTAAAGCTATTTGGAATTCTCAGGGAGTGTTGACGCAGTCAGAAGAGCGGCCCGTTCGCGCTCTCCGGACCAATTCCAAGTCGAAAGAAAGGTGCAAAGATCCTCTTATTGTTCAAACAAGGCTATTATTTATTTGTTTGTTTATTTATGAGAACTCTGCTCAGCTACCATTTTAGCACTACTGCCTTTTTCATAGTTTTGGAAAGACAAGGAAACCTTCAAAGACCACTCGTCCAAGAATAGTTCCATACTACAGGAAAGTGCTAGCAGTGTTAAACGAATAGTCGGAAAGTGCGAAGAAGAGTGCGTGATACAAAACAATTGACTCTGTGAAACAATCGAAACACTGAAAATCAATCTCAGCTGAAGACAGATATCAGACTCATTCACCTCTTCCTAATTCACATTTCTCTTCATCAAGGAGTGAGGATCATCGATTTCGCTAAAAACTCGGGTAGAGTCGGGGACTTATTCGGGGTGCCGAACACGACGCCGAAGTACATTTGGACGATTACGGCAGGAGACCGCTCATACTGAGGGTGATCGGTGATCCTGACCCGACCACCCTCAAACGGGAACTAACCTGCTGAAGTCGACGGAATTTCAAAAACGGACGTCGGATTCGTAATCGCCGCCCCAAATAACCCCTACACGATTTTGGACGAAGTTTGCACGAGGAAGTTTGGCCAATTTCGAAAATACCGGTTTTCGATGACGTCATCGTCCGCGCAGCTCAGCCTAGGGCGTCCAGGTTCGCGATATTGTCAAAAATCGATTTTTTTGAAATTGGTCAATAGTGACACCATTCGATAGAGCTTTTCGTTATGATCAAACGTTGTTACCGGGAGTGCCAGAAACCCAAATATGGGCGAGTAAGAGGGCAGGAAACTTCAGCGGCTAAGTCCGCTAATCCGCTAGCAGATGGGGCTAAGGCAGTTTAGGCAGCTGAGAAGCTCTGAGCCCGTCACCATAAAGTACCTTACGTGCTCCGTTTGCTTACGCATTTTGAGACCGTTAGCTCGCCGCGTCTTCTCACAGTGGTCCACCGAATTCGAAAAAAAATGCGATACACAAGCCTCGACTGCATATTCGCGCCGCTGTTACTTCGTCCCTTCACAAGCTATATCGCTATGCTTTAGCGCACGACTAGCACGTCTTATTGGCTACAAAATCGACAAGTTGCAGCCAGATCCATTCGATCTCGACAGAGTTACTGTGCTCCGAACACGCCCTTGCGTCCTATTTGGCACAGTAACGATCGATGTTCTCCGCGCTCTCATTCGCCCAGATCACAGTTCTGGATACTCTTAGTAGCACCGTTGAAATCAGCAGGAAACGTTCTATCGAATGGTATCAAGCTTGGCCAATTTCGAAAACATCGATTTTCGATGACGTCATCGTCCGTCTGCGACGGCCTGGAGTGGTCTCGTCCTCGATGCGAATTTGTCAAAAAATCGGTATTTTCAAAATCGGCCGAAATTGACACCGTTTGATAGCGCTTTTCACGCTGAAGAAAGCAGTGCCATTGCGAGTGTCGAAAACTCAAATCTGGGCGTGCAAGAACTCAAGAAACTCTAGCCGCTACCTTCCGCCACTCTAAATTGGCAGATGGGGCTAAGGCACTTCAGGAAGCAAGGGAGTTGTGAGCATGGCATCGCAAAGTACATTAATTGCCCTGCTCGCGTGCGCGTTTGTAGGCCGTTAGGTCTCCGCGTCTTCCTGAAGAGGTCGACTGAAATCCGAAAAAAATCGTGTCACACAAGACTAACCTGCATATTCGCGCCTCTATAACTTTACCTAATCATAAGCTACACCGTTCCACTTCCTACAAGACCCACGAGCTACAGCCGAAACGGTTCGGACTTGACAGAGTTATTGCGCTCCGAACACGGCCGCGTGTGCAATTTGCAAGCGGTCGCTTCCACTCGATTGATAGGTGCGATCCTACATGCATTGTGCACGGCCCACTCTAAAGGCTTGGTGGACAGTCTTAGAGCAAGGGCGGCTGCAAATTTGTGATAAAACTCCTCTGACGCTCACTCTTCAAGCTGTCCCCCCACCCTCGATTGATAGGTCCGATCCTATATGCGTTGTGCACGGCGCACTCCAAAGGCTCGCTGGACAGCATTAGGGCAATTCCTGAGTAGGGCGGCTGCAAATTTGTGATAAAACTCCTCTGACGCTCACTCTCCAAGCTGTCGTTCGATCGCTCTACAGGTTGTCGCGCCCACTCGATTGATTCTGTCGGGCCTATATGCACTGCTCAACTCTACTGAGGTCTATAGGTCATAAGACAGAGCTTGAGCTGCTGAGCCCAAATATATGTTTCTTTTTACAAGCACTTGACTTTTAAAAAAGTTATTTAAAAAGGTCGCTTTGGACCGTTCCAAATCGGCCTATGGTGACTTTTCCGAATTTCCGGCGGATGAACAGAGGAACATGTCCGGTACTGTAGTTTTCCGAATGCCGCCCGCATTTGCACATCTCTCAAAAGTGAGCGAGTTATGACCGTTTAAGTGTCGGCCACTTCGTAAGACCTCTCCCTCCTGCGAGGCCGCAGATTGCCGATACCCGCATTTAAATGATCATAACTCGATCAATTTTGAGAGTTATGCAAATGCGGGCGGCATTCGGAAAACTAGAAAAAATGCTCTATCTTATGGGTGCAAAATCACATTTTGAAAAAGGGACCTTCATGCGCGGCCGGGAGGGGGGGGGTGCGATATCTCTACGATTTTTGGCAAAAATCTCCTTGTTCAGGGAGCTTTTTGCTTTTGAAAAATTTTAAGAAAAATTCCAGGAAAATCACTTTACCTGATCGGATGAAAGGTTGCTTAGAAGAGGCCTGATTTTGTTCTGCTGCCAATTGAAGGCTAACTCTCGGTAGAGCCATATACAGCAACTATTTAGTTTTTTATTAGACACATTATCACACTCAAGTGACGTCTTCTTTCCGTAGAAGAAGCGGTGCTCAGGGTGTTGCCATGTCGTCGCCATTCCTGAAAAATCTTCATTTAATTGATTTATTTGCGTCAAAACTTTATTAATTGATTATTAATAAATGTTTTCCTTTCTTTCACATTTTCTAAAATTGTTTGCAACATAAGAGACAACTTAACATTAAAATCCATCAATTCTCTCGAAGGGGAGGAATTCGTACCGAGACCCTTCTGGTGAGGGTGTTGGGGTCGTAAATTTTTGGCAGAAATCGCACCCCACGCTTGAGCCTGAGCTGGGCGCGAAGCCTCCCTGAGTTTCACCGGGGGCCAATATTTTTTTGGAAACCGGATAACGCATAGCGGCTAAGCCGCTATCCCTGACCGGTAACCAGAGCAAACCACCTGCGGCACGCGAAAAAATTGCTGCCATTTTAGCAACCATGGAGGTTGTAATAGTAAGGCTACAGCCTCAAGATGAAGCTTAGAAACCCACATGAATGAGTGGAAAAATTTTGAGAAAGGAAACCTTTGTCTCACGCATGCATGTTTACCGCTTCTTTCATCAGCAATTGTGGTGGTACAAGACCTACTGCGATTATCCCGGAATCTTTGACACTGTGAATTTTATTTTTGGAGGGAAAATTCTTCCTCAGCCAAACACTACAGAATTAGACACTAACATCTGACAAAACCGCTCTAAGGCTCTTGTTCCCACGCTACTAGTAGTTGTGGAAGGCTCCAGCTCAGCGGGAGAAGTGCAAGACCGCGTTGTTGTACAGAAAAAAGATGTGCATTGTGCTGGTAGCAATAGTCCAATCTTTCTGCTGTTAATGGTGTATAGCTGTGTTGCGTTGGGCTCCCCTCCCTACCGTATCTTGCTTTGATGATGCACACGGAGGCATGACCGGCGGTTTCACCAGCATCGAATCCATGTAGCTGAAGGTGAACATGAAGGCGTGACCGGCGAATACTGGCAGCGCGACACGAGGTACACCCGCCACTGCTGGGGCGTGGCGTCAGGAGGTACGCCGCTGTTCTACGGACCGGAAACTTTTGTTTTGCGTGTCAAAGGTCTCGTAAGGCAGCCGTTAGACTCTTGTTGAAGCCTAGGGGGCTGCAAGTGGGTGAGCAAGGGGGATGAGGGGAAGATCGCACGCCCCCCAGCAGGGGGCAGGTGTACCTCCTGACCGTCCCCACGGATACGTTCATCGGGAGAGGTCATTGCCAGCCCCACAATCTTCCACTAAATTCAGGTCACTCTCTGGTGTATGGAAGCGCAAAGAAACGGATTTGAGCGACACGGATATAAACACGACTCCAGAAGCTTTACAGCTTGCCTCACCATTTTTTGAGTTGTTCTCGTATTGCAACCTTGCTCTTCAAATTGTGTGCTTCGTACCGCAGAATAATAATCTGGTAGTCTCCTATTCGAATAGACAGCGGGAATACCACAAGTGGTCGTCATGTAGTAAAAAATTAGAAGCGCTAAAATTACTAACACCAATTGACAAAATTTTGTAGAATACAGCTTCAGATCACTATAATGATGGTTCAGGTAGAAAACATCGTGCAACATTCTACTAAAGCACCTACAAAGTTGAACCCGCTCTGAAAATTATTATTCGAAACTTATTAGGAATGATCAACGTACACTCACAGCATGTTTCTTTCAGCAAAGCTGCGCATGACTCCACATTGTCTACACCACAACTAGAAATACAACTTATTACAAAGACATACAAAGCCATCTAAAAAGCTGAAAAATTACGAGGCGATCCTCCTGAAACCAAGACAGGTACGATCCCCTCACTCAATACGCGGAAAAAGTAGAACCCTCGTCAGGATGTGGAACATCCAGCTTGACACTGCTCCAACGATCTTTCTGCGACAACGTACACCACTAACAATAAAATCTGCGCTCTACAAAAGCAGGGGAACGAAGACATGATTAGCGTGGACGAAGTTGTCGAAAATTAAGTCAGTGATGCTTTCCGTGAACAACTGCTGGATCAGAGCCCTTCCAGAAAGGACCTCGCATTCTAAACGGGAGGTCAAACACTTTCGAACACTTTGAACCACTTCCTCTCTGAATTTCGGAGCACACGCGACAACTTTTACAGTTCCGTCGTAACCTGAAGTTCGGAAGAAATACTGATCTGCAGAATATCGAATACGCTGAAACGTGTAAGCTTGTTCGAAAATCACTCAAGAAGATTTTCGGCAACGTCATCTTGCGATTCTCACCAAAGCTTTACAGACGAACAAACTCAGAATCGGACGCCAACACTTCAAATACTCCCGCAAAACTTTGCCCATTCTCCGACACAAGCCTCTCCCTTTACCCAGCCTACTTCCCCAAGCCTTCGTCGATCCCTGTCCACTTCCTCCTTGAATCCTGCAGACCCAATAGAAGAGACAGTCATGGCTGTGGAATCATTCTATAATGACCTCTATCGCTCCTCACATGGACCTCAGCTCCCGCCTGCAGACCCAGTCGACTTACGGCTGACCGTCGCCGAAGTTGAGGAAGCAATGAAAACGAGAAAATCAAGATCTGCTCCTGGTTCTGATAAGATTCAATCCTTCGCCCTCCGACCACTTGCAAGAACTATTTCTTCACCGGTCTGTCAGTTGCTCAGCACTATGATAGCAACAAAAATCATTCCAGAACAACTTACATTTGCTGACACGATCCTGTTGTACAAAAATGGAGATCCGACGGATGTTGCCAACTACCGACCTATTTCTCTTCTGTCAACTATATATAAGATCCTCACGAAAGCGCTTAGTAACCGCTTGGAAAAACTCGTTGAAGCTCGTGCTATACTTCCATCAGAGCAGGCAGGTTTTCGAAAAAAGTTTTCCACAGTTGATCACATTCAAACACTGAACGAAATCATTGAAAAAAACGTGAATTCAACGTCTCAGCTTGTGTTATGTTCATCGACTTCAAAAAAGCTTTCGACAGCGTAGAGTTCCCGGCAATATGGTGTGCTCTTCATTCCTTCGGTATTGAGAATGATATCATCAAGGTAATTCAACTGCTTTATGCCAATGGAAGTGCGGTGATAAAAGTTGGAGATCGTCTGGCGAAATTGGATATACAACGCGGAGTTCGTCAAGGTGACACGCTTTCCCCACTCCTCTTCGTTCTTACTCTCCAATACGCACTGAATAATGTCAACTTTTCCAACAGAGGTATTCAAGTAAATGGCAAGCTTCTATCCTACATGGCTTATCCGACGATATAGTCCTGCTAGCGCGCTCCAGTGAGGATCTACAAACGATGGGTGCCGACTTGATGATGGAATCACAAAAAAGTGGGACTGAGTATAAATTTAAAGAAGACCAAATGGATGCAAATTTGGAGCTGCAGCCACTCTGCGATCAACAGTGAAGAACGAGTGGAATTGATTGGCGACACAATACAGCGCGTCAATGAGTATGTGTATCTCGGCCAACTGATTACAACACCAAGAAATCAACTGAAAGAAGTTCGGAGACGCATACATGCTGGCCGTGCAATATTCTACAGACATAGAAAGTTCCTCTGCTCAAACACTGTCGCGATTTCCTTTAAAAGAAAGCTCATCAACACTTGCATCCTTCCAGCGGTAATATACGAATGCGAGTCATGGGCCTGGACTAAAGAAATGGCCATCAGTTTGCAGTCAGCTCAGCGACGTCTAGAGCGCGCTATATTCGGTATTCGCCTGGCCGACAAAATAAAAGCGAAAGTGATAAGAAGAAGATCTGGCTTGAAGGACTGGATAATATCCGCACTGAGGCGTAAATGGATATACGCCCATAAATTGTCACTGAACACGTGCACCTCCTGGGCTCGAGAAGCGACAAAGTGGCTGCCGTCTGGAAAAAGAAGTACGGAGAGACCGAGGACACGATGGCTCGACGATATAGCACGATATCGAGGACGAAAGGCAAAAGATGTGATCGACTGGGAATGGATGGTGAATGATGCAACCAAGAAATCTGCTGACCTCTTCGCAAGAAAGACTCGCGTATCTTTATGTCGTTGCGATGTAAGAGTATAAATAAATAAATAAATAAATAAATAAATAAATAAATAAATAAATAAATAAATAAATAGATTATTGGACCACTCTGGCACGCGACACGGGTCGTCGAAAAGAGTGGTCCAATGATGGAACAGCTACTTCCATCATCAACGGAACGGCATGTAATACAGATTGTTGTGAGACAAAACGTTAAGGATACAGGAGCTGAACACTTGGCCTCACCCTTATGAAGCAGCATCATCCACTAGCTATGCAACCGCATAGCTAGTGGGTGATGCTGATATTCTCGCAGTGGTATTCATTTTCGCGGTTCAGACATACGTTTCTAACCCTTCCCTGGCTAAACAGCACTCTATAAAAGGGCATAAGGAAAAATAGGAAGATGAGGAAAGCAGGCGAGAAGATCTGCGAAGTGCTTCAAGGTGAGTGCCGAAGACACGGAGCGGCAAACTGCTGCACTAATGTCTCGACACACTTTTTAGGCCTTGTTTGAGACTCGCAAGGCATGAGGGCCGTATGCATACACTTTCAATTGTGCAAGAAAAACAACGAGAACTGCTTGCAGGTGTCTCCTGTTGGATGAAGAAAACCCTCAAAGAAACGAGTTTACCGGCACTAAATCAACAAACGGCTGCGCCTTATAAGAGCGTCGGGATGCACGAAAGGGGACAATGACGCCTCCTCTTATACCTGCAATGATTTTTGGCTGCTTTATATGCAGGTAAGATTCATCAAATGGAGATTTTCTGCAGGTTGTCCCAACAGTTGCATTTCTGAACAGCAGAGATTTAGTACTGTTTAGAAGGGTATAACTTTGGTACCACTGAAGCTGCTAAAAAATCAAAGTGTAGTTGAGTTACCGACCAATGCCGCCATTTTTGCAAGCGTCTATTTTCTCACAAATGGTCACGAGTTGACGTTTAGATCTCGATTCAAAAAAGGTCTATTGCTGATATTGCTACTGTAGATAGAACTATGGCAAGTCCTTGAACCACGCACAGTAAATCGAGTCCAAAATTCCAAGCTTCTGACGGTAAAAGGCCTATTCGTGTGTGTGAAGCTATTTATTTTCATGCAACTTCATATAAGCCTTGAATTTCTTAGCTAGTTTTGTTGGTAGCAAAGCTACTTAAGCCCTTCTAACACTGCTTATATTTTTTGTGCACCATCTGCGACTAACGAATGCCGTCTATTTATTGAGCATATCAAAGGAATTTAAAATTATTACAACAGTGTTTTTACAAACTTACGATTCAAATGCATTCCGGCTATAAAATTCAGAAGGAAGCTCCTACGTTTTTTACGCTTCTATTCGAGCCTTAAATTTTTGTAGGAGTAGGCTTCTTTGGAAGATTCTGGAATAGAAGACTGAATTCCTGATGATTTCTCCAGGTTATTGTGATGCGCTTCAACCTTATATTTTCGCACATACCAAACATTTAGGAATTATGATGTTGAACACTAATGATTTTCTTTCTAGTTGCTGTGCTGGCGTATATTCACTTCCACCAATGAACGGTAGGGAGGAAACGTTAGAGATTTTCTCGGCGGCTTTACGCTGATGTGATAGTTTTCTCTTCTTTTAGTCTATGCTGTTCCTCCGCAGCCTTACGCCATCCCAAAACCCACGTACCAAGTGGTGCCAGCTCCCTACGTCCAGCCGCCACCTCCCTACGTAGCGCCTCCACCGTACGTGGCACCGCCGCCGTATAAGGTAGCGCCACCGCCATATGTGGCCCCACCACAGTATCCGGCACCGGTGCCCTACTCGGTACCTGTCTCAGCTCCGTACTCAGCGACGGGCTCGCAAGGCTTTGGACAACCGCCTCAGGCTCCGCCACCCCCTCCTCCACCAGCTCCGCAGATCCCGAGCAGTGGGAGCGACTCTTCGGTGAGCTGGTCGACCGCCTTTAGGCGTTGTCGCTCGTTTTTCCTTCCCTATCGATAGCTCCCCTTTTCCTTAAAGCTCATGGCCACTTATCTTGCGAGAACTGCTGAAGAGTTCAGGACTCAACAAATGGCATCTTTCAAGCTGAGCTCTCAGCATTCAAGATACGATCAGCTGGGCCTACCGAAGTTCAAGGTAGGTATATGCATTTATAACTATCTACATCCACAAAATGTTTTTCTGTTTCACTAAGTATCCCTATACATGACCCGCTATCGTATGTCATGAACCGCTCCTACTAGCAGTCTAAAGTTTCGACCTGATTCTCGTCTTCAGATACTTGAAGATTCTGTGAGATTCAGAAATGCACTCTACCCTACCGTATGCCTCACCACTCCTCAGCTAGAACCATGATATTTGTAAGGAGCATAGCACCAAGAAAGTGCTATGTAATAGTGCTTGTGGCTTTCAAGTCAAGACATCGCTCTTAAAAACACTGCCAAATTTTGTTGCGGTATTTGACACTACCCCCCTATGGCGGGTGCAGAGATTTGGCGAAAACTTATATAGCTAATTACATAATGATATAAGGAATCTAAAAACACCTTTCCCCGGAAATGAGTGCTGACACTCAGCAGAGGGCCCACCACATACTATGGTGCACACGCGTGGTGTATGGATCTTGGTTGTGGTATCGCTGGTGAGCGAGGTGCAATAAATGGTAATGATACTGATAATGATAATGATAACTACGCCGACAAGGTGCTGTTTATCCACCGCAGAATCTGACGTTGAAGCTCTCACGGACATTCTTATTTTAACGCATCAGCCCCTGCCCTCAAGCGAGCCTAGAAACTTTTCCACAACGCCCATTCTGTCATCCAGCTCAGTCAACCGCCGGGAAGTCCTTATACCACATAATAGTGGATACCAGGTAAAATATCAGCAGGTGAAAAGCTAAAAAGCATACAGGACGTGACGTTATTCGCCACGTAGGGGGAGATATGTAGGTCGGATGACCCCAAAGAATTCGACGAATTTATAATTTTATTTCGTTGCATTGCAGGACTCCAGGAAAGGGGGAGTGCTTTTAGATTCCTCATATAATTATCTAATTAGCTATGTCATTTTTTTCGCCAAATCTCTTCACCGACCATAACCGGGTAGCGCCCAGCATTTACGGACCAGTATGTAGTGCATTCTTGGGAGGCGCCAGCTGCTGCGCGCATGCAACTCCAGGTTCTTGGTTGGGTTGCCTGGTTAACCAAGCCTTTCACCCTTCAGGGTCGGAGAATTGGTGCCAGACTCGTCTATAAAGTATAAAACACTTACTCGTTGATCTCCTGACTACCGCAAGTCATTGTAGAGGGCGTAATTTTAAGTTGACTAAACGATGCCTCGTAGAAGTAGAATGCGTGGCGCATCTCACAAGGGATTGACTATCGCCGTCCTTCATGACGGGAATTTGTTCATTTTATGGGCTACCGTGTAGTAGTTTCAAAATCGGGGACGTAACCAAAAAAATCCTGTGAGAAGAAGGATGAACTCATGACTATGTAGATCCAGCAGAAACGTCGTTGTCAGTACTGCTCAGTCGTATTGCAGAATTTTTTTTACATATTCCTCCAGAACCGTGCACCTGATGCTAAAGTGGCAAGCACTACTATACCTTCTAGTTCTATAGGTGTTTTTACAGTACCTATATACATATACCTATATACCTATATACCTATACCTATACCTACCTATACCTATAATACCTATACCTATACCTATATATAATACCTATATACCTATACCTATTTACTTATCTTTACCAGTTTGGAATTACTTGAGATGCTTAGCTAGTCATATTTTTGTTCCACCAGCGCAGTTAGAACCCTGACATTTGGCATCTATGGAGTCCATCCCGGACCTGAATCACATTGGCAAGGGCCGAAAAGCGATATTCAAAGATTTCAACTCTTCTACAAGTTCCAATTTTTACTTTGTTGAAGCGAACTGTTTCCACTGGCTCTTCAAATTGAATACAATTCAATATTAAACAGCCACATGCCTCACGGATGATGTTCTTCACGCTTTTCTGCCACTTTCTGTAGAAATCTTCTGTAAGTTTCCGACTTATCAAAGAAAGGTAGTGTGGTTTTAAGGATATAATAGGAGTAGCATCTTCTCATCCTATTCAATTTGTCTTCTAGACGGCCGTTTTCTAAGCATGAGCAATGTATGTGTAGGAACAATTCATAACGTCTTTAAATCAGTGGTTATTGTAGAATTAGCATCTACTGACGGTGCTCTTCCATAAGGAGTAGGTATTTTGTGGCAAGGTGATTGCGTCGCTAGAAGGGACCTTGACATTTATAGGGGTTTTTTGTGCTTTTTCCAAAGAAATATATCTTAATACGTCCAGAACCTGAACAACCCTCGCCCAGGGGAAGGGTTGTTCAGGTTCAGCACTAATCAGGCAGACGTTAAGGCTTATGGAAGTGAGTAGAGCGTTGCTGGAGATCCAACCGTCTGGCAAAGAACAAAGCAGTCGAGTTTATTTTTTATATTTATTCTACGTTAACTAAATACGTTCCGAAAAACACTATTAACACAACAGAACAGCGCCATGCAAAAATTGTAGAAAGCTAAAAGAAGCACTCTAAACGTTTACCTAAATTCCTATAGTAATTGGATTGATTAGTCAGTGTGCAAGTATCAGCAGATGCTTTTTTTTGCTAAAGAAGATAGGCTGACCTAAAAAAAACGTCCTGAGCATAAATGATGTAAATACCGCCTAGACACAGTGTGTGCAGAGGAGTTCGGAAGAGGCGCTACCGCTCGCATGCACCCCAACGTGACTTCAAGTTCAGACCTGCCCAGCCCTTCTTCTTGTAGGTGTGCCAGCTTGTATCAGACTTCTCTGAGCGGGGAAACGCAAAAAAGCAAAGTAAAGTGAAAGTACTGATTGTCTATCAGCCGGTCGTCTATAGCCATTGTGTGGGCCACTTGCGCGCCGAAATTGTACCAATGACGTCCTGTAGAAGTAGAATGTGTGAAGCATCCTAAATAGGGATTCATTAACGGCGTCCCTTATTCATGTTTTTTATGTACAATGCACTCGGCAGCACGCGCGAGCATCACCATCAATTGGCCATTTAGTGTAGTTGAAGAAAGATGGCAACTAAGGTCAGACCACGAATCGGCTTCGGGGTGGATACCCATCATGCACAACCGAGCCATCCATACCTATAACGGTGTATGTTGGATTTAGTATTTACATTGCCTTGGTATGGACGCCTGTATCGCCTGAGGAGGTGCCGACTATCGCGTTCACCCGATCAGGTCTTCGGTTCGAATTCCCGCTCAGGCCAACCAAGGTTTCCACAATTCCAGGATCGATGAATTGATGTCAGACTTGTCTGGGAAGGGAAAACCGTTGACTTGTCACCTGATGGCCATCGCAGGTCATTTTGTATGGCCAAACATGCATTGAAATCGCTTCAACGACATCCCGTGGAAATAGAATGCGTGGATCATTCCAAAAATAGTTGAATAATCCTTTATGTACCTCTATCAGTTTTATCTAAGTTTACATTTTTTTTATTTATAATATTTATCATTTATTCAAAGTACATGAAAGTGCGCTCAATACCAAGCATTAGAAAGAGTCATTAGAAAACCATGACAATAACAATGACAACCTATTAAGCAAGACAATTGCTCAAGAACAAACTCCAAAAAACGTTCTGTTTTTGTTTCGATATTCTTATTTCGCGTTGAATGTAATCGGTGTACCACGGAAAAAGTAGTAGAGCAGAATTCAACCACTTGTAGATGAACAAGTGAACGATCCTCCGCCCTCCCTCGTCGACATGCGCAACTCATCTCTGAACCGAGAAGCCGAAGACACTCCCTTTTCGGAGATTATTGGTGCGTTCCGTGAAAAGCTCTCAACGAAGTCTTCTGCTTGAAATATAAGAACGTGGGATTAGAATTCATTTCGAAGTACCAAAGGGTCATAAATGAATTGCTGTGTGAAGGGTACAGCTGTTTCAACAACTCATATTTAGAAAAGGTCCGTCGACAGCGCAAGAATGCTTCTGCGAGAAGGAGACCTGTAAGGACTACCGGACGCAGGAACCCGCGACTCTTGAACTCTGGAGAAACCATCAGTTTCTTGCCAATTCCAAAGGTCGGTGGCAGTGTTCTATCAAACACATCGAGGCGCACTGCTGTATCTGGAAGCTTGACAACCCAGAGATACAGCATGAGAAGAAGACATACCTGATGACAGAGTTTCGTTTGTGTTTTCTCATAAATCTTTGCCTTCGAAATATTGTTCAATGGGTAGACGGTAAAATGCTGTTGATAAATGATTCCTAATTATTCCCTGGATTTCGTATCATCCTCTTACCTTAGTGTCAGTGCAAAATTCTTTGAAAATCTCGCTACTGATTGTCTGTAGATTAATCAGCAAAAGTCGCAAGTTCAACACGTGATGGCACATAATCAGCGAATGATCATAATCGCCTTCATTTACATCCTCTTTCCTGGATTCTAGTACGTAAAATTTCATTATTGGCGACATCGATGACGACTCATTGTTGACTGAGGTTACGGAAACTATGCAGATTAGAAGACCGCTGTGGATGATGCTACACAAACGGTATGGCAAAGGGAAACTCTTCGAAGCTCTGAGAATTTGATACCAAGCTACATACAATACCGCTCGCGCCGCACGGTCAAAAGTGGGCGAAAAAGCGCCAGCATAGCGTCGCAAAGCGTCGCACGCTCATAACTCCTTCAGTTTTAGGTTTCTTGAATAAAGGTTGGTACCATTCGATTCGCCTCTTCGAGTTGTACACAAACATTTGTAAAACTTTACCGGAGCACCCGTATTTTCGCCGTGGGTGGTCCAAAATTGGCTGGACGGGCGATTAGAGCAGCTTATTTCCCAGGATATGCGTGGTTTCGGAGTATCTCGAAGATGGCGTACGTCGCCAGTGCTCTGTCATGCCAGGAATGCCCCGAGAGTGCGCCGTGCACAATGCACACAGAACCTAACCTATCAATCGAGTGGGCGAGCGCATGTCCCCTGCGCTTCTACCTTCTCTCACTGGGAACTGCGACGTTTTCAAGACTATTTCGAGCCGTTTGGAGAATGTTATCAGAAATCACCCGCCACCCCACTCAGGATTAGCTCCAATCTGTACCAGCGAAACTTTGGTGTGCTCCATGAACATGCATAGAGAACAGAACCTTTCAATCGAGGGGGGGGGGGGACAGCTTGTAGACTGAGCGTTTGGAGAGTTTTATCAGAAATTTTCTGCCGCTCTACTCAGGATTTGCTCTAATCCTGTCCAGCGAGCCTGTGGAGTGCGCCATGAACAATGCATACAGGATCGAACCTTTCAATCGAGGGGGCGACCGCTCGCAAATTGCACGCGCGGGCGTGTTCGGAGCGCAATAGCTCGGTCAGGTTGGAAGCTTTCAGGTAGCAGCTTGTAGGTCTTGTAGGCAGTCAAACGGTCTGCTAGCACGCCAAAGCAGAATGGTTTAACATAGGAGGGGGCAATGTTATAGGGGTGCGAAGATGCAGGTTAGGCTTGTGTGAAGCATTTTTTCCGATTTCCGTGGACCACTGCGAGAAGACGCCACAAGCTAACGGCCTTAAAATGCGTACGTGAACAGAGTGCTTAAGGTACTTTACGACGACGTGCTCACAACTCCCTAGTTGATTAAACTGCCTTAGCACAAGCTGCCATTTTAGGGCCACGGACACAGCGGTTGAAGTTTCCTTCTCTCTTACTCGCCCACATTTGGGTTTTCGACATTCGCAATAACAACATTAGCTTCACCACGAAAAGCTCTATCGAACGATGTCAATCTCGACCAATATCAGAAAAATCGATTTTTTGACAATTTCCCATCGAGGACGCGGGCGCTCCAGGCCGTGCCTGCGCGGACGATGACGTCATCGAAAATCGATATTTTCGAAAATGGCCAAATTTTCTCGTACAAAATCATTTTGGGGTTATTTGGGGCGCTGATTACGAATCCGGCGTCTGTTTCTGAAAATGCCGCCGATTTCAATAGGTTTTGGATTTTCTTCTGGATAACTGAGGGTGGTCGGGTCAGAATCACCGATTTCGCTCAAACTTCGTATAGGTGCGGGGGCCTATTCGGCATGCCGAACACGATGCTGAAGTCCATTTGGCCGATTATGGCAGGAGACTACCGATACCAATGACTGAAGGTGATCGGTATCCTGATCCAACCACCTCAAACGGGAAGTAACCTACTGAAATCTTTGGAATTTTCGAAAACGGACGTCGGATTCGTAATCAGCGCCCCAAATAACCCCGAAAATGATTTTGTACGAAAAAATTTGGCCTTTTTCGAAAATATCGATTTCGATGACGTCATCGTCCGCGCAGGCACGGCCTGGAGTGCCCGCGTCCTCGATGGGAAATAGTCAAAAAATCGATTTTTCTGAAATTGGTCGAGATTGACATCGTTCGATAGAGCTTTTCGTGGTGAAGCTAATGTTGTTATTGCGAGTATCGACAACCTAAATATGGGCGAGTAAGAGAGAAGGAAACTTCAACCGCTGTGTCCGTGGCCCTAAAATGGCAGCTTGTGCTAAGGCAGTTTAATCAACTAGGGAGTTGTGAGCACGTCGTCGTAAAGAACCTTAAGCGTTCTGCTCGGAAGCGCATTTTTAGGTTGTTAGCTCTCTGCATCTTCTCGAAGGGGTCGACTGAAATTGGAAAAAATCGTGTCGCACAAGGCTAACCTGCATTTTCGCACTGCTGTAACTTTGTCCTATCATAAGCTACATTGCTGTATTTCGGCGCACTAATAGACCATTTTGCTGCTTACAGAATCTACAAGCTGCAACCGGAACGGTTCAAACACGACAGAGTTATCGCGCTAAGAACACGCCCGCGCGTGCAATTTAGCACAACAACAGTCGATGTTCTCCTCGCTCTTAATTGCCCGCATTAAAGTTTTTCCTACTCTCAATAACACCGTTAAATTCACCATGAAAAGTCCTATCGAATGGTATCAAGCATCGCCCTTTCTCGAAGATATCGATTTTCGATGACGTCATGTCCTTCTGCCGCGGCCTCGTCCTCGATGCGAAACAGTCAAAAATTGATATTTCCAAAATCGGTCGAAATTGATACCGTTCGATAGCGCTTTCCATGCTGAACGGAACGGTGCCATTGCGAGTGTCGAAGACTCAAATCTGGGCGAGTAGGAGCGCAAGAAACTCTAACCGCTAGCTTTCGCGCTCTAAAACGGCAGCTGAGGCTAAGGCAGTTCAGGCAGCTGAGGAGTTGTGAGCATGTCATCGTAAAGTGCCTTAAGCACTCTGTTCACGTACGCATTTTAAGGCCGTTAGCTTGTAGCGTCTTCTCGCAGTGGTCCATGGAAATCGGAAAAAAATGCTTCACACAAGGCCTAACCTGCACCTTCGCACCCCTATAACATTGCCCCCCTCCTATGTTAAACCATTCTGCTTTGGCGTGCTAGCAGACCGTTTGACTGCCTACAAGACCTACAAGCTGCAACCTGAAAGCTTCCAACATGACCGAGCTATTTGCGCTCCGAACACGCCCGCGCGGTGCAATTTGCGAGCGGTCGCCCTCCTCGATTGAAAGGTTCGATCCTATATGCATTGTTCATGGCGCACTCAAAGGCTCGCTGGACAGCATTAGAGCAAATCCTGAGTGGGGTGGCGGGAATTTCTGATAACATTCTCCAAACGGCTCGATATAGTCTTGAAAACGTCGCAGTTCCCAGTGAGAGAAGATAGAAGCGCAATGGACATGCGCTCGCCCACTCGATTGATAGGTTAGGTTCTGTGTGCATTGTGCACGGCGCACTCTCGGGGCATTCCTGGCATGACAGAGCACTGGCGACGTACGCCATCTTTGAGATACTCCGAAAGCACGCATATCCTGGGAAATAAGCTGCTCTAATCGCCCGTCCAGCCAATTTTGGACCACCCACGGCGAAAAAACGGGTGCTCCGGTAAAGTTTTACAAATGTTTGTGTACAACTCGAAGAGGCGAATCGAATGGTACCAACCTTTATTCAAGAAACCTAAACTGAAGGAGTTATGAGCGTGCGACGCTTTGCGACGCTATGTTGGCGTTTTTTCGCCCACTTTTGACCGTGCGGCGCGAGCGGTATTGTATTTGAAGCAAAGTCGACCCAGTGAATTGGCATTTCATTTGTAAGCAACCTTTATCACTGTTGAAGAATAGAAGACAAAGGTTGGCGCACTCAACTTCTGCGGAATAAAAAGGAAGCAGTTTGAAAGCGTGGGGTGGCTTCACGTGGCTAGCCCATGGACGAGCAAAATGTATACACTGTTTGAGAGGTGAAAAGTTTGCTCACATAAAGGTAATGAAAAAGGTAGAAAGTCATATGAAAGCTTAAGAAAATAGAAATTTTATGACATTTGGGTGTTATGGAATGCGCCTCTGAAAGTTTTCATTTTACCCTCGATTCATTCTGTTTTGATTAAATAGTTGTTATAATTTCTTCAAGAGTGGCTGTATCGATTGATTTGAGCTTCTTTTAAGGTCAAAAACTTAAGAACACACTTCGGCTTGCTGAAAATGGAGGGTGTCCTAAAAAATGCAGGTAATATTTGAAAGGTTTTGACATTGCTCCTAGTGAAGCTTTGAAGCTGTTTGAGACTCAATTGAAAGCACAGGGTAACTAGATTTCTGGGGCATGTAAATAGTTAAGACTGCACCATGCCCCACCTGAAATCTCGGATTTCAGACTCGATTGATTGTGTAAGGGCTGAATGCTTGTTATTGGGTCGTTACTAAGTTCTGTCGTTTTTTGACATCTAATTTCAAATGTAAATATCTTAGCCCAAGCATAACCTTGATAGTCGAAATAAGAACCATTACAATCTACACATCTATAGAAACGAGATACTAGTTAATTTATTTTAGTAGCCTAGAATTCCGGAGATCTAGAAGCGATGAATTCTTCAAGAGCATATTCTGCATCATGTCGGTTCCTGAAGTATTTTCCGCGAAGGAAGCCGTCGGGATGTTTGGTAATCTGTAGACGATAGGTTGGGCGAATACGGTGGATGGTCAAGTGCTTCTTATCCCGAAGAATGGAGCTTCTGCCTGGTGATACGTGTAGCCTAGCGTTGTCGCGCAAAAGTATCGGTACCCTTCTGTAGACCAGCGCTGGGTAGATTTGCTGGAGCTTCTTCTGCACCTCGTCCAACTTCTGACAGTACTTTTCCGCCGTGATTGTTTCACCACGTATGAGAAGGCTATAATGGATTAAACCGGTGGCACACCACCAAACGGTCACCATCACTTTTTCCCTGGTGCATACTTGGCTTTGGACAGTGTTTATGTGCTTCGTCAATATCCTAGCCATTGAGCACTTCGTCGTCGATTGTCGTACACAATTCATTTTTTGTCACAAGTCACAATCTGCTCCAGAAACGGGTCGTTTCTGTTGCGTAGAGGAGCGCAGACGATACTTGCGGACGGCGAGCTCGAAGGACGAATCTGCTTTCGAAGAATGCATGGCTACTAGATCTCCGGAGTACTATGCTACCAGAATAAATAAACCAGTGTCTCGTTAGCAAGGATGTGTAGATAGTAGTGGTTTTTATTTCGCCTAATAAAGTTGTGTTTGAGCCGAGATACTTACTTACTTGAAGTCAGAGGTCAAAAAATGACAGAACTTAGGTAACGATCTAACACAATCTTGTTACTGCGTGGCGAGATTAACCGGTGTTTTGCTTCCTTTGGCATAGAGTTCTGTTAAAAGTGTAATACTTGCGGATAGTGTAGAAAGGGAGACTCGAGCTACAGCTACGTAGAAGTTTGCAGCAAGCTACCGTAAAGGCCAAAAGCAAAATCAAAGTATATCCGCAAAACACGAAGCAAGGTGGTCATTCCCTAGTGCTCTCCCGATGCCAATGATTAAAGTTTTATTTTAGTGTTGACTGATTCACTTCACCATCTTCTCGTATTGCACTGATTTTAAGGCAGCTTCGTAGTTGCTGAGGTCCATCAAAATTAACGAAAAAGCACATAGTATGTGCATATATGACGCTGCAAACGGAAGTAAGGTTGCTGCTGTGCAGCACAAGCTAGGAAAATGTGGAGATGCCCTCTAGAAGACAATTCTATTGGCGTTTCGCTCCGGTTTCGCGAGGTCGGCAGGTGCATTACTGCAGTGCAACGCTTGACTGGCGAAGAACCCAATGTGCCCTCCCAAACGAGCGGACGCCAATCCGGAATGCTACAGTGTAAAAAGCGATAATTCGCAACAACGAGCGCACCCGCCTTCAATTCACTTTCAGTTGAGGAACTAGTACGAGATTTTGCATTAATCACAATCTAGTCATTATTTTACGAAAAATGAATGCTCCAAAACAAAGCAGGGGATTTCGCATGGAAAGGAGAGCACCTTGGGAAGGGGGATACAGGTGTGCAGAAAACTTGCACATAGCCTAAGGGAACTCATTTTAACTCTGTTTTACGCAAAAGAGTTAAACAAAACCTAGAACAATGAAGCAACACGAAAATAGAAACGTGCTCGATGAAGAATCAACAGTTTCCATCCGCAAGAATTGCTTCAAGTCCTGTTGCAGTCGGCAAAGCTGCGCTTAACGCTCCAAATGGATTCCAAATCCGCAACGCACACAGTTCCACTAAACCTTTTTTTATTCCAGCATCGGCGAACTGCTATCAGACGAATATGGGAAAGGCAAATGACGAATGATTCATTGGCTGTTACATGCGCTCACCAAGCTAACTGCGCAAACTACGGGACACCAAAAACTCAGTCGGTCATAGAAGATGAGATCGTTCAGCTGTTGACCATGATTGTCATCAACTTTATTACCGATGACGTTTCGGCGTCGTCGCTTTCTTCAGAGAATGGAAAAGTAGGAGACACTTGTGGTATTGCTCCCCCAAACACCATTTCGTCCTACAGATTCGTAAGGAAAACAGAGGCAAGATCCGATCAGTCGGTTCAGGGAAGGCATTCTGGTAAGAACATTGAACACCACAACCTTCCACGCCGTGGTTTTCCAGCATGTAGTATAGTTAATTAACTGTCATATGCACTCCGATTCCGACAGATAGGTGTTCCGGCCTTCTGGGCTCAATGAACCCTCAAAGGGATCCCTTTGTTTTACTCTATTGTATAATACCTCAACGACTATAATACTTCCACCCAACCGTCGTCAGGAAATAGGGTTATTTGGGAGTGATATCACTAATCTGACATCTGACAGGGAGGAGGTTGTCTGGGGTGCTGATCATGAATCTGATATCTTACAGAATGGGCAGATACGGTATTGGCACAGCGTGCAAGCCGTCCCAATTGTGGAATAGCAGTGTAAGCACCCAACACTTCAGGCACTGTTCCGCAATCGCCGCCAAGAAGAGCTTCGCGACTTCTAGTCGAAGGACCTCTTTGGGAAGTTAAACTTGAACGAAACCGATTTCCAGGAATGGCTTAGAAGATGGGATTGAGAAAAGTTCCTACGAAGTTTGGATGAAATCGGTGACCATGACCTCAGTCATCCCTACCGCAATCCACCATACTCTTTTAACGTGGCGTGAAAGCAAGGTGCTTCGTTAACCCTCAAACAAGTACTGCTTGTTCTAAGTTTTGTCAGAAATAATTGAAGCGTTTTAACAAAAATGAACAGATGAAAAAAAGACTTTTCGCGGGCCAGGTTGTAGTCAAGTTTTGCTTGAAAACTTGGAAAATACCTCTTCAAAAAGTGGAGTGAAAAGCTGGAAAGCTCAGGTTCCGCATAATTCTCGAGCAACAAATGTATTCACGGTATTAGTCTGGAGTTACAGAGAAAAAAAACAGCTTTGAATATATAGCGCTAAAACCACTACAGCCGCAAAATGTTGTAGTCAGAAGTTCGCTCTAGTTTTACTGCTAGTTAGTGAGAACAAGGTGACCTTGAGGGGCCAGATTAGAAGTGCGATGAGAAAAAAGGTGCCTGAACAGTTTTCAAGAGGCCTTTCATCAGGTACAGGCTTGTTCGCATGCATTAGCAAACTCAAGTCTACTTAGGGTTTTTCAGCGTTCTGGAAACCACTCGGAACAAGTATAAATGCACATGGAATGGCAACACTCATCGCTTCGAGACTATGAGCGACCACTCCGTCCGCGTCCTTTTCCTTGTCGTCGTCTTGCAGAGGTGATCAGTTTTAAATTTATTTCAGGAACAAGTTGATGAGCCTCTTAAACTATTTTTCTCTCTTAACTAACTAGCCTCTTTAACTCTTAAACTAACATGAGAATTTTCAGAGCTTAGACATCACTAAGAATTTATGGACCCTTTTGTCACATAGAAAAGCCAGAACTTAAGATAGACCCACGAATAGGTAACTGGTAGTGTCATGTGTCCATAAGAACTCTCTCTCTCTTGTTTCGCAATTTAAAACGTATGAGTATTTATTTCAAACAAAAGAGGTCTTGTAATGGAGAAAATTGCTGCTACCGTAGTGGTGCCTAAGACGTTCTCTTACAGTCGATGAATAAAACTCAAACAAAACTGTCTGATTTCAGCGCCGTTCCAGCCTTTCCACTGGTGTACGTTGACGGTAGGTCCTCTTGCAATTCCTGTCTACATAAGACCTTGGCGAAGCACGGATACCACAAGCTGCGACTTTCATCCTATCCTATGTGCAGTTTCTTCGTTTTTTTTTTTGGAAGTTATCCTATTCCAGAACCGTTCGCTGACGTAGTGGCTCCTGTGGTTGCAGATCCAGTTTTGGTTCCAGTGGTACCGGCAGAGCCTCCACTTCTACCGGCACTGCACTCGCCTTTTCCGCTCAGCTATCCCGTCTTTCCCTACTACCCAGTGAGTGTACAGCGCTTAAACAAAAGAAGTACGGGCTAGCATTTGAAACGCCTCGGGAAATTTTGAATGTTTACCAGGAGAACAGTGAGACATATCTGTCTTCTTTACATTCGAGCCACTCTTGACGAGTGTATGAAATAAATACATAGCTAACTGTGCTTTTAAGAGAAGAGAATATTCCATTAAGTAAAGGATTCAGACTTTATTTACTCAAGGAATATTTCAGAAATTAAAAAATTATTTGGTTTTTAGAGGTCAGCAGTACTATTTCAGTATGCTCATCATTTCTTCCGTCCTCGAAGTCATCATGTGCGTCAGATCGTGCATACCTATGCTAGAGGTAGGTGTTTATCTTCTAAAAGGTATGGCGGAATTATTCACCAGAGGCAATTATTCTCCATTTAGTTCCCATCTTTCTCTGTAGCATATTTTTCTTGAACTCCCTCGAGAACAAACTGAACTAAGGAACCCTGTCGCGGTAGGGGAGAAACTGGTAGGAGTGGATAAGGAGTAGATGAAGGAAAAGCGGAACGGCAATTTTGAACAGCATTATCAATTTTCTTTGTTGTATCGCACTGATCGTATATTCGTTGACAACAGGAAATTCTTTTCATCAATTTTATTCATCAAGAAGAATGAAATTGAGTAGGTGATCAAGCAACGGTGCGTTCTTCGCCCACTTCATTACTTTGTCTGGCCCTTTCTAAGATCGCCCTCTAGGAACTCGCTTTCCACTAACCAGTTCCAGCGCAAATTTCCCGACGACGTGAAGGTTTTGTCAATGATTTCCAATAACGAGATGTAGTCTGATGTGGTATGTCAGGCCTTCGCCATTGTTAATGCTGGGCTTTCCTTACTTTCCACTGTTTGTCCTGTAATTTGGTTGACTGCCTTATTTATAATGATAGATATGATGATAGATATTTATAGTGATAGATAGAAATAAATAAATATATGTCGCTAATCAGCCCCACCTAGGATGCAGCACGTATTCCGCTTCTTAAGATATCTTGAAGGCCACTTGGATGCGTGTTTTTGTACAGAGCAACTGATTTGAGTGACTTGTAGCGCCCGGTATAAGCGGGTTTTACATTACCCGGATTTGCTCGGTTGGTACCAATTAACAGAGAAAGGATGGAAGGCTTGGTGGGCGTGAGTAAATTTGAGGCAGATATTAATAATAATAGATAACAATTGCAGCTGCTATGGGTTTTCTGCAGAAGCTGGTATGCTTCAGAGTAATGAATTTTCAATAGCCTATGTTCCAGAAACTGGCCAAATCAGAGACACATCGATCCGCTCTCACCCTACTCTGCTTCGGTCTCCATTCTATCGACACATCATCTGGGATGCCAAGAAAGCTGCTCGAAAGGCGGCTCTGAGCAAGACGCTCAAGCAGAAGAAAGCTTAGACAATCACTTTAAAGATCAATCCTGCATACAATCACATTATTCGAACGCAGAATAAAACTACATTCATCTTTCATTTCAGTCGTAACATACGGTCATGAAGAGGCGGGAGATTTTTGACTGCAGCAAAACATTTTGCAAGAGCTTATGGCCTTGCTACCAACTATTTAACATTTAAGCAACATGAGCTAGGTTACAAATAACTTCTGTTCAGGCTAATTGCTCGGCTGAATCTTGCCTCAAGGATTAGGAATTTGCGACGTTAAAATTTGTAAAAAAAAAAAACAAGTCTGCATTAAACCTTGACTCATAAGTATAAAAAACAGACGGTAGCAAAGTTATCAAAAAGCGTAGAATTGTACTGATTGCCGAGTCTAACCTCGTTGAAACAAGGTGTCACCTGGTGTACGCAATCCACAACACGGAAATGCACCTCTCTAGGCTATAATGATAAGACGCATTAGAAAACGATCATCGTCCCAAGGCCACAACAGAACTTATTTTTTCCACAAGGAAAGAAATCATATTTTTGCTTTCCCTCGAGTTTAATTTCCAAGTTTCAGATCGAAAGCAGTGACATTTGTTTTGGTTTCTTTTTCCTAATGGGGTGCCACTTTTTTTTTTCCTAATGGGGTGTCAGGAAAGGAGATTCTCCAACGCGCCGTTAAACGAACCTTAAAAACGGAAAAGTACGGACGAGTTTCCGTAGGCTCTAGCACCTTGTTCTGACAGCCATCAGGCTGGCTGCAGCAGCAGCTACGCTCCGCCGTCACTCTCTTACGCTGCTCTGGTCGCTGACGTCGCTCCCATCGATTATGAACAAGCCCTGACATGGTACATTTCCGACATCACTAAAGAACCCGCTTATTCCGCGCTTATTTCTTTTATTCCTTTTTCTTTTACTTACGTTCACTGAAAGGAATCTCTGTAGCATCTGTACTCAAGATTTATGCAACTGACAGTGCTTTCATGCAGGTGATAACAATAGCATCCTACACAGTCGGATTACCCTAAGCCAAATGCAGTCCAACATGGGCACTATGCTGAAGCAATCTACAAGTTAATTAGCTTGTAATCAGTTTTTTCTTACCACACTGATTCGTGTGCAATCAACGCTTTGCGTCGCAAACCGACAATTCGCATATCTTCATTCATTGCGATGCTCTTAAAATTTCACACCCGCACACGATGCTCTACTTCAGTACGTATCCACTGAGGTGTGTAAAAGTTCATTTTGGTAAAAAGTCACCCAGCTGTAGACAGCTTTTTTTTGGAGCGGCCGATAATGGAAGCGAGCCTTCTGCACAGCTACTGCTGGTTCTCTCGCTTCGGCACGAAGCATCAAGGGGTGGAGGTTGATTAGTTCGTGCAATTGATGCACCACCAGATGTGCTGTCAGCACACTGGGATGAGAGTGGGTTCAGTGGAATGACAGACAGTTTATCTAAGACCGAACGCAGCCGCTCACCGCAGTCACAAGACACTTTGTGCCCTCAATGGGCGAAAAGGCAGTCAGGAGGTACATCATCCTCCTGCTGTAGGCATGGACGCGAGCAATCACGGATGAGCTCGAAACGTTCGGCATTCACGGCACTACTAACAAGGGAAGCCCATGAAATTCCCCCAAAGATTCTCAATGAGACCTATATGGTCTTGTAGGGCATCGGACGAGGATCACAGAACTGTGCTTCGTTTTTGCTACGGGCCACTGCGTGGTCCGGAAATGGCAAAAATGGTATCACTTCAGAGTGGGTTGATAAGGCATAAGTGACTCCTAGAATGACCCTGTCGGGAACTATTTAAGCTGCTGACCACGAATCTGTCACTCATTTTCTAAATTATCACCTTGCCTGCACTACTTTCCATCAAAGTTGAAGTCGAAGGTTGGAAAATATGTCTGACAACATTGGAGAAGGAAGCGATCCCACTAACGTGCGCAGCTTTAGTCACCCATATCTGTAACCTACCGTAATCGACCGAAATTTTAAAAATGGATGTCATATCCGTGATTAGCACCCCAAATGACCCCGTGGGCAATGTTTGGGCAAAACTTTTTCCTTCGTCCTCTCCTCGACCTTTGGAGTCGTGAAAGGCTGCAGAGCGGTTATTCTGCTTTAGCTTGCACATATCCATCGTAACCTTCTGTAATATCGTTTCACCAAAATTGGTTGCCAAATTGGTGCTCTGCGTCCGAAATAACCCTAAAGATGAATTTTGGACAAAAATTTTTCTCAACCTCTAGAGTAGAGGGAGTGAGTGTAAGTGCTCCTATGTGCAATGCCGCGACCCGTCTCCAGTAAGTGTGTAAGAGAATGGTGAGGAAGAAACACACAGCAAGGCGACCAACCACACGAGTTGGATAAAATATGCAGTACTTGGAAACAGTTAGCTGAAATAGAGAAAGTTGGGAGAAGAATAAAAAGCAGTCGATGAGGAAATCCGAAAAGCCATCAGCTTGTCTTGATGATGGATCAAATCAATGATTGTTCATGAATGTTCATGAATGAGGTGACAGTGAGAAACACTTCGAAAAATAATTGAGAACATACCAAAGAGGTCATATGGGGATAGCATTTAACAGAACTTTCCTCACCGAGACAAGCATCGTTTAATGAACGCGCGATATCGCTTCACACAACAAAACCAGCTTCTTCCACATCTGACAACAGGTTGAAAGCGGGGTTAGGACGCAGAGAAGGTACCCTACCGGAGCCAAAATGTAATCTCCATTTGCAAAAATACTAACAGTCCACCTAGGGATGCAGAAAACCCACCCCTGGAATCGAACCCTCGACTCCCTCCCTCAAGTTCGCCATGCTATCCACTTGGCCATCCAGTCGCTGCCGCGTGCTGAATGAATCACTTGAATGTACACTGCAGCTTCGTCTTGGAAACGTAGGAAATTACTATAATCAAACTTTAATTTGAGCTCCAAACCTTTTGTAAGTTAAGTTCAGAGCACGACAGGGCCATTCCAGGTGTCACGTTTGCCTTAACAGCCCGCCCTGAAGCGGTACCATTTTTTGCCATTTGCGGACCACCCAGTGGCCAGTAGGAAACACTAAACACAGTTCTGTGATCCTCGTCCGATGCTCTACAAGACCATATAGGTCACGTTGAGAATCTTTGGGGGAAGTTCATGGGCCTCCCTTGTAAGTAAACAACGAAGCTCATAATTCGACTCCACCGCTATTTTATCCGTAGTTTTCATAAAAATGATTATAAAGATTACCGTCGAGATTGTGCTTCATCTTCTCTTTTTTATTCTAACGGCACTAAGGGACTGTGGGGCGACTCGACGTGTAGGATCTATCCTGTCGGGGGGGGGGGGGACACATAAAATACCTTCCAAACTACATATATTATATTATATACAGTATAATATAATATATAATGTAATATAATATTATTATATTATATTATACTATATTATATTATATTATATATTATATATTATATATTATATTATATATTATATATTATATTATATATTATACTATATTATATTATATATTATATATTATATTATATATTATACTATATTATATTATATTATATATTATATATTATATTATATATTATTATATTATATTATATATTATAATATTATATTATTAAATATATTACAACATATTATACTATATATTATATATTATATAATTTATTTTATTTCATTTTATTTTAAATTGAATTGAATAATTTAGAAAATAAAGATTTAATGGAATTAGTCTGAGTGACCTGTCTTATCAATGAACTTGCTCCATTTCCTGTTTGAGGGAGAAGGATGGGATGAAAATTCCAATGAACCTAAAATTTTATTTTTTAAACACAAAACACACATCATCAAATCGCAGGAATAATACAACGAGAACAGTCAATACTACAGCCAGGAACAATTATGTTGCAAGACAAGATTACATTGACATTGCACAAGAATAATGTCTATCTATCTAAGTGATACAAGCAATGTAATAAAACTGAGATAAACCAACCAAAATTGTTTGAAAAAACAATTCAACGATTCGTTTTATTGTTTTATGTTGTTCATTTTCAACTTCATCATCGTTTGCAACCTAAAAACGCTCCTTTCTAATAAGATAGATCGAAACAATGATGCAACATCAACATAGAAGAAGGGTAATATCCTAGTTACACTTTTGGCATTCTAAGATTGCTTTTACAATAATCAAAAATACGTAGTCTTTAATCAACAATAAGATACTGCTTCGAAATTTCTTTCCAAAGCATATAAAGTCAAGATTCTCATTTATCCTGCCACTAGCAAAAGAAGCACCCTTTAAGCCACTCTTCTTTCTAATGTAACGTTTTATCTATGCCCATGTGCTTTCAATGCGTTGGGTATGCGTACCCGACGAGTCGGCAAAATTTTCCCTATGATTAACCGTTTTATGAACATATCTTAAATTACACATTATATCTACGCCAGCTATCAGTGTGTATAATCGTTCCACAAAGAACATGTTTAGTAACGATACTATCAAGAGTAGAAGAGCCTCGGTATTATTGTTTCGAAATATTTCTTTCGAATCATCAATAATACCTCCTACCATCCAAGAGCTTCTCACCATTCGACCTCGATTGTACTTTCTCTTCGCAATGAAAGTTTCGTCTAGTTGAAGTACTAGATTCGGCTCTCCTATTTTTCTGGGACTCTCATTATGCAAATAAGATTCCGCAATAATGTCTCGGAATCATTGATCCCATTGAGCCATTGTATTTTTATTAACGCCGCAGTGTCGTACTCTATCGATAAGCGAGCCCAAGTCGTCGGCGAATAGTACGGAGGCCAGGAACAATTTCTTGCGTGTTCACCATAGTAGTCCTCGTTCCTTGAGGTACGTGTGGAAATCATCAGACTGCATTCGTGCGAGTTCCGGCCACGTGGAGTACAGAGTAAAATCATTGAGTACCAAGAGCTTGTCCTTTTCAGGCATACCTGTAAAATAAGTAGATTCAACATATTTATTCTATGACATACACATTGTCAAAATAATTCGCATACGCATTGTAAAAATTTGCATAAAATTGTTTACTTAAGAAATCTAGTCATTTGCTAAGTGAGATTTTACCGAGGAATTCAAATTGTCCGTAACTGTGGTGTGTCCTTGATCTGAAATCCTTGACTGCAGACTTAACAGACAGACAAAAACTAATCGAAGAACCTGCATTATGGAAAGTTGATGTAAAGTGCTTCAGTAGAAACATTTAAAACCACTTCCTAACTAATATATGGTTCAAATAGGTCCGGGACGTAAAAATGTAGAACACTCCTTCATAAGTAAGTTTTCATAAGTTATTACTAATAGGTATAACCGTAGCTATAGTTTATAGTCAACAGGTCAATAGCTTACTATAAGTACTAGTCTGTATATGTCGCCATTGATGAGCGCGGAAACTACCATAGAAGTACACCGCGGTATAGTTCCGCTGTACACCAACGTGGAAGTATACCGAGGTATACCACCGTGAAATTATACCGCGGTATTGTTCTAACACATTTGCTTAAGCCTGGAGCGGCTGGTAGAGAGGCTATATGCTGTTACAGGATGTTTTGCGCCAGGCCGGACTCGAACCCGCATCTTCTGCTTTCCGGGCAGCGATGTTCGCCTTACACCACCGGTGCTGTTTGACCGCACGTAACATCAGCGATATCCTCGAGGCCTGTCAGCACCCACCCGTGATACGGGATGGGCCGGTCGCTGATATCAGCATGGAGCCGGTTAAGCTGAAGACCTTACTAGTAACAATGTTCTAACATATTTGCTTAAGCCTGGATGTTACAGCGGATGTTACCCCGGTAACTTTCGCTGTATATCAACGTGGTATTAAACAGCGGTACACCACCCCGGAAATATACCACGGAAGTATACACCTGAGCTATAATTCAGCAGTAGTGTTCGAGGTTATTACTGTCCACATATGCAGAGTAGTATTCATAGCAAGCTGATTACTGTGGGCACCACCGCAGAACTAAACATCAGAAGTACACACCTGAGGCATTATATATATATATATATATATATATATATATATATATATATATATATATATATATATATATATATAATAGTGTCCGCAGTGATCACTGAGCATATACAGAGTACTACTAAAAGTAAGCTATAGGCAAAATAACAAAAATGAGTCACTGACTCGAATAACAGATACAACTCCATGGCCATTCCGACCAAAAATACGTATACTAGAGCGCAAATGGTGCACCAATCCCTATTAGAAAGGAACTATGGATCTTAATGGCAAAATGAACTCTCGCGTGGTCTAAAGGTGGGCATTTGTGCTTAATGGTAACAACAAAATGTCACCACTAAATAGAAACCTACGCAACATATGAGTAATGCAAAATGTAATCCTGGTAATTGAGGGTGTTGCCACATTCCTGACATCCGCGGGAATATACATTCGGGCTTACCAGAAAACTATCTCAACGGTAGGCCGGAACGGCCGAAGTGTTGTATATGGGCAGAATCGCCCATTTGTGGGAAACAACAAAGTGCGAATATCTCGACCCCGATACAACTCTGCGCAGAGTTAGGGACGACGGGAGTTGGGCCGTTGGACGCGGGCTTAAGCTGGCTGGAAACAGCGTTGACGAGCGAGCGGTGGTGGCGGGTGGGTAGAGGGGCAGCGTATTCCCCATGATCGCTGTTTCCAGCCAAATTGAGCCCACCCTCCTCGTGCAGGCAGAGGGCTAACGCCGCCGACGGCCCAACTTTTGTCGTCCCTAACTTTTCGCAGAATTGTATTGGGGTCGAGATATTTGCATTTTGTCGTTTCATACAGAGAGGCGATTCTGCTCATATACAACACTTCGGCCGTTCCGACCTATCGTTGAGATAGTTTCCTGGTTAGACTTAAGAACAACGTTATTGCCCGCAGTAACGAGACAATGATACTCACCTATACGCTTACACCGAAAAAAACCGTCCAAGTTGTCCGGTGCGCAAAGCCCACAGCCGCGCGGTTGAAAACTAATTTTTATTAGCAATGGAGCGCCGTTAGTACATGCTCTATACGCTGGAGTCAGGGATGAGGGACATTAATGACGCAAGTAAGGTCGGGGGGGGGGGGGGGGGTTGGGATTTTCTGCTCATCAGAAGACCCCCCCCCCGACCCTACTTTCCTTGCCTTCAGCTATCCTGATCAGCTATCCTTACAACAAGTAAGAGACAAGGAAATTCATAAATCCTCGAAGAGACAGAATAGAACGTCAAATAATGTGCAGACAAGAGCACGGACAGAAGAAGCTGTAAAGACTGAAGGAACGCCAACTAATTTTAGGCCAATAATTTGCAGTATATGTCACAGTGTCATCCATACGCGTCGACTTCATACGTTACCGGTATCCGGTAACGTATGAAGTCGACGCGCATGGATGACACTGTGACATACTCAAATTTCTAAATCAAAAAATTTAGGTCAAGCCCCCGAAATTCGAATACTACCCGCAGTACGGTATTTGTCTGCGATTGCAGACATATAACGTATTTAACGAGCATATCAAATATTCACGGTTAGAACTTTTACATATTTATTTTTTGCAACTTTTTGATTTCTTTTATTGATATAGGTTCTATTTTGTTCTATGAATTGAGTTCTGTGATTACCATTCAATTTGTTCCGTAATTTTGACTTTTGTGCCCCCCGACTAGGATAGATCCGACTTGCACTCACTGATAATGCACCTTTGTCGGGAGAAAAACGAGCGCAAAGCGGCTCGGAAAAGAGGAGGTGGGTGAGGATATGTTACCAGATAACCTCACCCACTCCTCCCCTTTTCCGAGCTGCTTCCGATCAGACGAACATCTCTCCATTATCGTCTTGCAGGTTTTCTCATTGCAATACGATTTAGTTCGTTTTTCTTCCTTCTTACATTAAAAGGCTATAATACATGAGGTTTTTCATAAGATTCTATCGCCATTTCTCGCGTTCAATTTGTACGTTTTCTTCATAGTATCAGTGCGGAGAACTCACCAAAACAAATCTCACTAAAAAAAGAAATGATACTAGCGGTTTTCAGTGAAAAAAACGTACCAAACAAGGATGAGGAGAAAATGTTCCCCGTCTAGAAAAACATTTCGGGAGATCACCTTGAATTGATTGTATATATGCCTTGATAAAAAGATAATGGATGTCAAATTCAATCAGCATTGGCCTAGCTTAGTTCATCAGAAAGATAGAACACACTTGTGTTGCATAAAATTCAAGATTTTGTGCAACCAGAACATGTCGTAGGGAATGAATCAGAAGGGGTTCAACGCAGTACAGCTAAAGGGTAAAACACAATGCTACTTAACAGTGAGATTTTCAGCTTCTCTTCATTGCGGGAATAACCTTTGCAGTTGAAATTCAGGGAATACTCGTATTTTGAACTACTCAAACTGAAGGAAGGCATTCTGTTTTTTGAAGGTTAGTTTGTTAACCTAGATTTCACCGTGTAATGAAATTCTTTTTACTAAAGTAAGGCATTGAAAAGAATGTGGACATTGATTTTTCAACACTGGCTAATTTTTACAATTATACTTGACATTGTCAGTACAATTCTGAAAATTAGCCAATGTTTGGTGTTGAGGTAAAACTTATGGAGTGGTCTATACTAAAGCTGGGACGTGTAGGTGTCTTTAATTGCTTAGTTACGAGCGGCCAAAATTCAGCAAGCACCAGCAGTTGACTTCAGCGTATAATCTTCTTGTCCCGTTGATCGCCGCGAATAGATGCTAGTTTCCGGTGATTGAACGGCTAGTCAGGAGTCCAAACATTCTGTAATAACAGTGGGTTTCTCACTTAAACACATTTATGACTTTATTTATGTGTTTTGCAAACAACTAGATCCGCGTCGTTTGCTGCTTTGCAGAAATATTTATGAACGTTACACTTACGATAAAATTTAATTGCCTTTGACTTTGCAACTGAGACCACAAACTCATACACAACCAACAACACATGACCCACTTAAGCGCAATCCCGTTCGTGGAGGACACAGTTGTAAAGAAGTCAGTGACAGATGGAAGGTCATTTCTTTAGAAAGCCCAATACTCAGATCTACCGATGCTCCGTGGTCAATAACAGCGAGAGCCGTGCACGGCGCTGATTATAAAAATTAGATCAAGTTGAACCTAGGCGGCTTGTTTTCCCTCCCGTTGACCCGCCTCCGGCGTTCGGCTCCCGTCTGAATCCGGCGGCGCCACAGCCGTTCGTCCCTTGGCTCGCCTCAAGTGGTTGCTGCCCCTTCCCGTTGCCTACCCATCCATCTGCCTTATATTACACACATTGTATTGTATGATAAATTTGCTGATAAAAGTGTGATCATCAAGGTGTTTCTTGTAGTGTTTAAACGACCCAAAAATGTATAATGGAGAACAATTTCTGTTGGTCGGGCACATCTTCTGTGGCATGTGTGAACGGACATTAGTACCGGTCGCGCAAGCAGTAGATCGTCCGTTACACAATGCTAAACTTTTCGACTATCTGGTCGGAAGGTTCTGCGAAGGGATCTCATACATGGCGCTACTGGAGGTCACAGAAGAGTAAATGCAGAGGCTGGTTGAGTTGGTCGCACCACCGATGTACCAGCATCAGTCTTGTAAAACTCTATATTGCTTGTGTGTGCTTTCATGAGGAAAAACTGTTGCAGCATACAAAGTGACGATCCAGATGGACTGGTACATTGAAGAACGCACAGCTAGCGAAGCCGAGGAGTTTGAAGAGGTGAACCATGGAAATGCCGATGACATCACCGAGTAATCGGAATAGAAATGATGATGGTGAAGATGGTGGCTTGTGAGCTTTGAAGTATCTGACGTCGTTTTCACTTCCAATTTGTTTTAATTTAATGCACAATCTGAAGATGCCATGATGTCTGACCCTTCCAGGCCCATCGGGGACGGTGTGGAGGTATGCCCGTCGTTCTTGAAGCAAGTGTATCTAGAGCCGAAGGTGGTCCAGCATTGCAATGTTTTTCTTCCACTACATCACCGTCGCTGAAATCCAGTGTCCCAGCGTTTCTTCTTGGAGTTCCCTACGTCACCTAGATGGGCCTTCGCCCTGTTCTTTTTTACAGGGTGTCAGGACAGGAGCTTTGAAGGTTACAGCTTTGCATTCCTTAGGGTGGTCCCATTCTCTTCGGTATCTCGATGTATTGGATAGGGAAGAGAAACCAGATGTACGCGAAGATTAATATTAGTTGGTGTGATTGTGCAGCGACGCATTGCATACGTTGGAGTTTGGAGGTGTTGCGAGACATCGAATTCGATGTGGACCCGATGTGTTAGCACATGTATGCTTGCCCACAATGTGGGTTAGATAACGGTCGAGAAAGGAGGCACATGAGGTGAGACAAGTGTCTCATAAGTAGTGCACATTCCATACCTATCGAAACAATTGCAGAAGTGCAAGGTGTGGAGGGGATGAGATCTACCGGACGCAATGGCCATCTCGCTGCATCACAACCTACGAGAAGTGATAAAAAGCACGCGCAGTTGTGCAGATTTTGGAGCAGACCTTGCGTTTGGCGAAGTACGAATGTGTAGCAAGCAAGAAGCGTATTTTGTAGTGGAAAAGGAAAAGAAAAACATCCTGCAGCACTTCAACGATCACGAATAGTTAAAGAAAATAAAGAAAAGAAAGGCAGCCAAAGCGGTATATCTCTGTTTCTACAATTGCTGCTCCGCTAACCAAAATTGCTGGTAAAACTTGTTGGCCCTAAAAAGGATCGGAAAGTGACGATGGCGTCCGTCTTCGACTCGCTCGCACTGAAGACAGGCGCTTTTTTCACGTGCAGAACCAAGTTATGCGCATTTATTATTGTGAGCGCATCATCATGGAATGCTTTAGATCATCTGGACGTCCATAATTATCAATTGTTCATAATTTTCCTAGATAGCGTACATGAATAGACTGAAAAGGTCAGTAGCGGATAGGATGTTCTCAGTGCATCCGAATGGAAAGAGGAAGAATGGCCATTTGTACACCATTCACGGCGTATGTAATGGAAAGGAACTTTAAGAACATTTTGCTAAAATGTTTCTTGTCTGTAATTGTTTTTGATTAAAGCTTCACGTGCCGATGCTCTTTGCCTTTGCGAACAAGAAAACGGAGCGGCATACTTCACCATTTGGAGCAACGTTGAAAAACATGGATTAAATTTCTTGCGACAGCCTTCACTTCACAACAGTGCATTCATTCAATACTGGACGGCGTAGTTAAGAAATTAAGAACCTTGCTCACAAAATAGCCTTTAATGTTGAGCAGATTTTTAATCCGATTATTCCAATTGCAATAGCCTACATTTCAACTCTACATTCTATTGTAAGCCTGCCTAGCAATGCTTTATTTTATTCTATTTTATTTTTATATGCCAAAGTGCTCATTATTCAAAAAAGGCGCAGTAACATTAAGAGGATTCGGAACAACTGGTATAATTAATACTAACAAAAGAAAAACGAGTGATATTACTATGAGCCACAAATGGCTTATAGAATGTATGTTATGTTTCCTAAATGTCCAGAGTTTCACTGGAAGACACTAGTACATGTAGTAATAATATGAAATAGAAAATCTGTCGAATTAATTTTAAAAAGATCTATGTAGAAATCACTTCAGCGCTAGTATAAGTGAGTTGTGTGGAGTGAGTGCAGAGTTTGGCGCTCAGTATAGCCTTGAAGTGGTCTGAATGAGTGAGGAAACCACCTTCGAGCAACTTGTCAAGAGGGATGGACCTTACAGTCGGCCTTAGTTCCGATCATATCAAGGGGCGTAACCTGCCACATTAAGTTCCCTCTCGATGACGCTTTCATAGGAACTGGATTTGTCAATACAGACTCCGATAAATACTAGTGCTTTCGTAGCGCGTTTATGCCAGAATCTAAAAAAAACAAAGAGGATGAGGGAGTAAGCTATACATAGAAACCATCGTTTCCAGCAGAGCTCTGAATACCACTGCTATTAAAGCATGAGAACGCAAATAGCATGCAGACCTGCCTATGCAAGAAAGTGTTAAAAACAAAAACAGCCATGCTTATATAGTTCTGAAATCACAGAGTTCGACCGTTCTTGAAAGCGTTTTTGTGCTCCAGTTAGTCTCAGTACGGTGGCAGCTGCGCAAACTTCTGAGCTCCTTACTTAAACCAGACGCTGTTGTCAAATCTTGAGGGCCGACTTTCAGTTCTACGATTTAAGCTTGCGTAAGAGATCTTTTCCAATCTGAAAACAGAAACACTATGTTGGTACTTCTAAATACCGGCTGCAAGCTGATATTTTAGAAGCAACCACATAGTGTCTCTGTTCTTAAATCACGCCAGGAAAAAATAAAGATGTAGAGGATATTTGTTGCCTGTTATTGTACAGTAACACTTCTACGGTCTTGCTGTTTAGATTGTTATAAAACTTATAAAGAGACCTGTGGCTCATCGGGTAACTCAGAACCGTTCGTTGGCGTATTGGTGGTCACCCTGGGTGGTCACCGGGCTGGTCACCAATACGCCGACAAAAGGCGCGGGAAAGCGCCTATAAAAGGTGGCCGGACCACACACCCGGCCAGTTCGCCAGTTCGCCAGTCGCCATCTTCTCTCCTCGAGCCGCAGCCGCCGCCGTCCTCCAGCCGCAGCCGCCCTCGTGCTCCAGCCGTCGCCTGTCTCCAGCCGCCGGCCAGACCACCGCCGCCGTCGCTCAGCCGCCGACCACCTGCAGCTGCCGGCCCGACCACCGCCGTCGCCGCTCCAGCCGCCGACCACCGTCAACCGCCGGCTCCACCAGCTATCGCGGCTGCCGTGGCCTCAGCCACCACCATCCTGTGGACGAAATAAAGGGTGAACCCGGAAATCTTCTGACACATCGCGCCCGCTAGGCGCCACAAAGAAATCATATCCTATTAACGCGATTTTGACAAAATGCAATGAATTAAAGAGAGCCAATAATTTTTTCGGACACAATGCCATGGATTCAAAGAATAACGTAAGCTAAGATCTAATGACACGGGGCAAGTCTCTGTGATCGATAAATGGAGACAGTGCGCTGTTGTGAGCTTAAGATCGGGCCATAAACCGCCTCATCTTATCGACACCTCCATGCACTGCCGTTATGAGAAAGGCTTTAAGTCGCAATGCAGACGCACAACCTTACATAGATGAGCATGGGATAAGGCCTGTAATCAGTTGTGTTGGCGAACCAATCTATCGAATTTCTTGCTTCCTCAACAGCATTGCGAGGGTTGTTCATATATGCGATTATTTTTGTTCTACACAATAGCAATTGTCGGAACAGAGCTACCTCGTAGGCCTGCCAGAGATAGTGGCCCGCGTCTTCAAGCTGATTGCAAAGCCAATGGAATACTCGAAAGGAATGTCCAAGCAACGAATCAACGAGTTGTGTAGTAGACCTCTGATGTAACGCCACATTACACAAAGTTAAAAAGCGTGAAGCCTACAGGCATTATCTGATATAATGGTTTGCATATAAGAGGCAGTAACACCTTTTGACTGTAGATAAGGCATATCATGAGTCTCGCTAAGGAATGTTTGCTCAGTTACTTTTTTAAGTGATCAGACTTTTTCTGTTTTCATTCATTGTCGTACTTCTCACAGGAAAGGACAATGTCCATGGTTCAAAGATTTTTGCCGGTTCATGCAAATCTGCTTTATGAGAAGGATTAGACAACCGGTGTTTGACCGTTCACTACGTATTAATGTGCAGTAGATACATAGATAAATGATGTTTCGTAACATTAACGCAGTCTGAAATGGGCTTCAATTTTAGATTGATCAACGAGCAATCTCTGAACACAAGGTTTACTTAAAAAACTTCCAATACTAGTTTTCACGGTTATTTAAGCACGCATAGGAGCTGTGGGAGAATTAGTGCGAAATTGTATCGGAAATCAAACAATAGTATCTGTCTATCTACCTACAAATAGAGCAAAGGAAATATATACCATTTTCAGGTCGAATTGGACACTGTTCACGTCAAATTGGACACTCTTCTAAGTTCGCCTAAGACTTTTTAAATTAAAGAGAACTCTTCCGAACTGCAACAACCTTCATACAGGTCGAACTACAGACTCAGTAAAATGCTTAGAAAAAATTTTTGTTCAAGGAAAGTTTAGAATAACTTTTTTTGAATTTTTTTTTACTTTAGCTGCCCGAATGAGTGTAATAATTTTATAAAATTTTTACTTTTTGAGAAAAAATAACAATTTGTATTTTGTTTTGAAGCGCAGCAAAGCAGCAACCAGCAAGTGAACTGAAAGACCGGATTGTGCCATGCACTCGAAAATCTCGTCTCGATTTTTAATTGATAATGCTGTTTACATAGAACTACGAGGTCTGCGCGTTCTTAGCAATTGATGTTTAAATCAACTATAATTATAAATATAGTAAGCATATACATAATATAAATCTACGAAAGCAGTATTCCTCTTTTCCATTTCAAGTAGGTAAAAGAATGTAATAGTTGAGACATAAAATGGAAAAGGATAATACTGCCTGTGTAGATTTATATTATGTATATGTTGATTATGTCTATATGTTGATTTATACATACCTGTAGACAATGCAACAATTACATTTGTGGAGATCATATCCCCACCTTTTTGTTTCATGTAAGCAGCATTTACGCTATCAGTATTGGGTAAGTGAATTGAATGTTTAAGGAAAACATACTGAAATTTTCTTCGAACAAAAAAAAAACAGTAGACAATGCAGCAAGTACAATTGTGAAGAACGCGCATACCTCATACCTCATAATTCCACGTAAACAGCATTTACACTTTTAATCAAATAAAAATCGCGGCGAGCTTTTCGAGCGCATGGCGCAATCCGGTTATTTAATACACTTAATGGTTGCTGCTTTGCTGCACTTTGAAACAAAATACAAATTGTTATTTTTCTCCAAAAGTAAAAATTTTATAAAATTATTAGACTTATTCGGGCAGCTAAAGTAAAAAAAAAATCAAAAAAAGTTATTCTAAATTTTCCTTGAACAAAAATTTTTTATAACCATTTTATTGAGTTTGAAGTTTAACCTGTATAAAGGCTATTGCAATTCGGATAGTTCTCTTTGATTTAAAAAGTCTCAGGCGAGCTTAGAAGAGTGCCCAATTTGACGTGAAAAGTGTCCAAATTGACGTGAAAAGTGTCCAATTTGACGAGGAAAGTGTCCAATTTGATATGAAAAGTGTCCAATTTAATTTGAAAAGCGTCCAATTCGACTTGAAATTGCTACATATATCCTGCTACTGCGAAACGTATTGTTGTTGTTTTTTTTTTCATGCACCAACGAGAATGTGTACTGGCACCAACGAATACAAACATCATTGCGGTCTAGCTTTGGAATTAGCCGTTTCAAACGGGTATAGGGTGACATTGCTCCATCGAAGATCTCATTATCAATTTCACGATAGATCCCGTGTAAACAAAATGCCAATCGTTCTACCTTACATCTCCGAAAGAGCTACTGTTGAAATCCAGAAAGTTGTTGTAAAAGCATAATTGCGGGAAAACGTTGCGAAACATTCCTATGTATAACATAAAGAGGCAATTGGTTCGAAATAGGCTATGATGAGCAAGAGAACTGCGCTATTTAATCGAGTGGTAATTTAGGGAATTTTCAAAGATAGGAGCCATTAATCAGACTAACGAGGAAGGTCAAAGAGGTCACCGTGGAGTTTCTCAAAGCGACCTATATAGGGTTGTAGGGCGTTGTCTGGGAAGCACCACAGTGGTTTCCAAATTTCCTGCGGACCTCTGGGTAGGTCAAAAAAGGCAAAAAACTGTACCGCTTAAGTGCGGGCCGATAACGCAAAACTGACACCTGGAATGCCCTTGTCGTGCCCACAAATAGTCCTGCAAAAGGTTTGGAGCTTCAATCATTGCTAGAACCTAGGAATTGATTAATTCCTAATTGAAGCGACACGGCGCATTCACGGGAGGCGCGCGTCTCTGGGACGCAAGCGACTGGATGGCCGTGTGGTTAGCGTGGCGGACTTGCGGGAGAGAGGTCGGGGGTTCGTCTCCGGCAGTGTGGTTTCTGCATTCCTGGGTGCACATTTTGCGTTTTTGTCACCGTAAAGTGCTTTTCTGTCATGACTAGGTGTCATATTCGATTTCCAACCCTGATTTCAACCTTCTATGATGCGATTTTACTTCAAAACACAAGTCACGCTAATGAATATGCAATAAACTGTTTAACAGTTGTGGTAACGTTCTATGAAACACGCGAAGCAAAGCAGCTTCTAACACCAGCCGCAGCGGATAAATGCCAAGGAACAGCAGCCGGAAGCTTCCTGGCAGGACGTGTCGACAGGCACTTCATCGAAGGCGTAGTCAGCCGGTGTTGAGAAGTGCCCCGGATGCATGTCCACATATCCAGCTGCTACCCACGCGTACGCAAAGCATTATCGGAATACCGGAGCGCAGAATTGCCTATACGTCTGACTGACCACCTGCAAGGAAGGGTGCCTTGAAAATTGCCTTAAAAATTTAAACATCAAGTGAGCTGGTTCGAAGCGATTCATGATTACCTTTAAAGTATTGTCTCTTGAGAAGCAGTTGAAATCCGGACGGAAGTGGAGCGCATGTTCATGAATTCGACGGATGAACCGTTTGAAAAGCCGGAAGAAGTATACATCGAGAGGCTGGCAAAGGCTCGTCACTCCTGGCGGTATTGTCATCAGCTTAAGCTCTTTTCCAGCAGGCACCTCGGAAACGAGGTTCTCGTGATCCCTGAACCCATGCCAGCTGTCAAGGAGGACAAGGGTGCTGCCGAAGAGCCAACCACGCATTCTCGAAAGAAACGCGGGACTTGTTGCTCACATGTAGCGCGCGTGGGTGTCAGCTGGATATGTGGACATGCATCCGGGACACTTCTCAACGCCTTCGACGAAGTGCCTGTCGACACGTCCTGCCAGGAAGCTTCCGGCAGTTCTTCCTTGGCATTTATCCGCTGCTGCTGGTGTCAGAAGCTGCTTTGCTTCGCGGGTTTCATAGAACGTTACCACAACTGTTAAACAGTTTATTGCATATTCATTAGCGTGACTTGTGTTTTGAAGTAAAATCGCATCATAGAAGGTTGAAATCAGGGTTGGAAATCGAATATGACACCTAGTCATGACAGAAAAGCACTTTACGGTGACAAAAACGCAAAATGCGCACCCAGGAATGCAGAAACCACACTGCCAGAGACGAACCCTCGTCCTCTCTCCCGCAAGTCCGCCACGCTAACCACTCGGCCGTCCAGTCGCTTGAGCCCTAGAGGCGCGCGCCTCCCGTGAATGCGCTGTGTCGCTTAATTAGGAATTAATCAATTCCTAGGTTCTAGCAATGATTGAAGCTCCAAACCTTTTGCAGGACTATTTGTGGGCACGACAAGGGTATTCCAAGCGTCAGTTTTGCGTTATCGGCCCGCACTTAAGAGGTACCGTTTTTTTGCCATTTTTGACCTACCCAGAGGTCCGCAGGAAATTTGGAAACCAGTATGGTGCTTCCCAGACAACGCTCTACAACCCTATATAGGTCGCTTTGAGTCCACGGTGACCTCTTTGACCTTCCTCGTAAGTCTTTGTCAACAACCCAAATTACACTCCGACGGAAAATAATCGGTTCATCTGGACGATGATAAAATTTATTGCAGCAATTAAACTATTAGCTTACAAGTCTATCGGCTGCCTTCATTTACTTAATGTTCAAAGCGTTGCGTGATAATCGTAACAGTCTCTCTGTTAGCACTATTCAAACATGTTTTCTAAATTTTTAGATTTTCAAGT
Source organism: Heligmosomoides polygyrus bakeri (assembly GCA_947359475.1). NCBI lineage: Eukaryota > Metazoa > Nematoda > Chromadorea > Rhabditida > Heligmosomidae > Heligmosomoides > Heligmosomoides polygyrus. The sequence continues at coordinate 75,206,367 of OX375868.1, forward strand.
TGTGCCCCACGGAATCGCTAGGAAGAAATCCTTTACGTAGACTTTCAATTTGATGTTGCTCTCAGCCGCGCTGTGGCACAGAAGGCCTCATGAAATGGGTCTTTAATGCATTATATAACCACATTTCGCAGAGAAAGAGTGCAATATTTTCCGCTAGTGTTGGATTCATTTCGCATAAATCGTGGGGAGCACGCATGCATACAAGAGAGCTATAAAAGTAGACACGTCTTTCTGGAAGACTGACTGATAACGATGAAATTCATCGTACCTCTTCTTCTCGTCCTATGCATAGCTGTCGAGGTTGGCAATTTATCTCTTTTTTGTATATGAGCCTTCTGCCGAGTTTTCCCTTTTTTGCCCTAAGAATAACGTCTTTGAAGGACTGCCTTAGAAATTCGATGTGGCCTCAGCGCCACACTCCAACTAAATCAAATGCTGGAAATGTGTAGCATGTGCTCTATCTTCTTGGAGCCTTCGCCTCACAACAATAATCTCACACAAATTCAGGTGGAAGTGAGTTTCGCTATGGAAGGTCATAATTGCTATAACGGCTGACCAACTGGTGTCGTTAGCCTCCTTAGCGTTCACGCTACGTGTCGCAAAGGAGTGTCAAAAGCATTAGTTATGCTACAGTCCCAGCTTCAAGGTTTTGCAAGGCGACCACATCACACGTCGAGGGCGTCGACTTCGCGAGTGTCACTGGTGGCCGGGCCATAACTGTGACGATCCTTCCCACCGAACCAACGAAGTCTTAAATAAATAAATAAAAAGAACAGAAGGGCTAATATCCGTTTTTTTGTTTTCTATCTTTAGAGCGCAGGAGTGTTATGGTAAAATTGCTTCTTCGCGGCACACGGCCACAGTTTTACTCGCGACTCATGTCGTGATGCGTTCCGGGTAGTTGTCGTGCCTCCACCAATGGCTGAAGCAAAATGTGCACTGTCTGCTCACGCACCGATGTGCATTTCCTCAAGCCTTTAATATATTAGTATGCAAACCATTGACTGGTGGCGATGTCCGTTCCACCACGTGGTCCCACTGGAATCTGCTTGCTCTGCGAGCTGAGCTAAGCACAGACACTCGATTACAGGGGACAGGCCCTTGTGACAGGACGGCCTGCGAAGACTCACGTCACATCACATGGTGTAAGAGAATGTTCACGTTTATCGAGATAGTGCTACGGCGTCCGCTGGAGCCCAGGCGCACTCGTAGCGTACTCTCGCACTCCCGGCGAGTGTGAGAAGTATGTGAGGGTCCCTGATGTGAGGACGGAATAGGGGACAACTGAGGTAGTCCAAAGGTCCCGTAACGTAAGCAGGACTCGCGTGGCAACGCTGAATGTAGGTACGAGTTGGTTGAAGCACTGGAGCGTAGAAGAGTTGATTTCTGTGCGGTGCAGGAGACGAGGTGGGAGCCGGCCTGACGAGGCTTGATGAGCCGTCGAAAGATGTCACCATTGTCGCAGGTGGGCATAATGGGCACGGAGCGCGACGAAAGACGGGTACAGCTGTCATGGTGGATTCGGTTACGGATCGCGTAGCGCAGATGGTGAGCGTACACTTGAGTATGCGGAATCGTATAACCTCACCATAGTGAACACTGTGTTTCGCAAACGTGACTCCCACCTCATCTCGTTCTACAGTGGGAACACCAGAACTCAGATAGACTTTGTCCTTGTGAAGGATCATGGCCGGTGTCTCGTCACAGGCGGAAGGTCGTGCCGGATGAGACCGTCGCTCCACAGCATCGACCGCTGATCTACACCCTAAAGATTGCCACTCCGAAGCCGAAGCAGGTCGAGCGATGCGGTGCACCAAGAATCAAGTGGTGGCGAATGAGAGAGAAGAGAGCAGCTGTGATTTCTCGCGTACAGTTACCGACAGTAGCGACTATAGATGAAACTTGGAAGAAAGCGACCGACGCGATACTTCAAGCTGCACAGTCGGAACTCGGCATTACGAAGCCTGGACGAAGTCAGGTCGACAAGCAAGTATAGCTGTGGACAGACGACGTGAAAGCGAAAGTTCGAGAGAAAAAGACGCTCTATCATGTGTTTCTCTGAGAAAAGACACCCGATAACAGGCGGAAGTACCAAGAAGCGAAGAAAGCTGCAAAGAAGGCCGTAGCTGTTGCAAAAACCACTCATTATGGAGATGTCAAAAAGAAGCTCGAGTCGCGCGACGGCGAGCGGTATCTGTATCGACTTGTTGGGAATCACCATCGGCAGACCGAGGATATTGAGAAGTTTTTCGGCATCAATGATGAGGACGGCGATCTTCTTATGGACCGCAAGAAGGCACTGAAGCGATGGCTCGATCACTTTGAGGAAATCTCTAAGGTAAAATTTCCTTATCCGGTCATCCCTTCAACGGCTCAAACCCACGGCCCCGTGCAGAAGATCAGGGAGAAGTCTGAAGCGGCTTTGAAGAAGATGTGCCAGACAAGGCAAATGAGCCGGAGGACGTGGCAGCTGATTTATGAAGTCCAAGTACTGGTACTCTGCTGAGTGGTTGGCGAAGTTCTTTAATAAGGTTGTCGCGGAGAAGAAAGTGCCTGAGTGTTGGCGCCAAAGTACGACGATTCTGAATTGGAAGAAAAAAATCTGCGTGGGAAAGGCAGTCCTGCAGACTGCTCCAATTATCGTCCGAATTGCTTGCTTTCGCACAGCATGAAGATCTTTGAGCGAGTTGTCGATGGACGAATTCGTGACATCGTCCGGCTTTCCAGCCATCAGTGCGGCTTCGTGGCTGGCTGTGGCACCATTGATGCCATACACGCCGCCCGCCCCCTGATATAGAAGCATCGCGAGAAACAGAAGCCGGTGCATATCGCCTTCCTCGACGTGAAGTGATATGGTACGCCTTGCGACATCATGGAGTTTCTGAACAGCTCATAGAGTGGGTGCGAAGTCTCTACTCTTGTCCAAAGAGTCGAGTTCAAGCTGAAGCTGGAACCTCGATGGAGTCTCCCATTTCTGTCGGATTGCACCAGGGTTCTGCACTTTCCCCACTCCTCTTTGTTGTCGTCATGGATGCCATCACACGAGATCTTCAGAAGGCCGTCCCTTGGACGTTGCTAAATGGATGACGTAATGCTCGCTTGCGAAGATAAAGGTGAACTCGAGCGAGAGGTGCAAGCTTGTTGTGATCGCTTGACCAAGTACCTAACAACGGACGTGACTGAGTCCAGCTCCGTAAAGGTTAACGACATCGAGCTTTCACGCACTTCGGTTTTTAAGCACCTGGGATCAGCAGTAGCATCTGATGGCAATCTGATGGTTGAAGTGAATTAACGCCTGGGTGCAGCTTGGTCCAAGTGGCACAGGTTGACTGACGTGCTCTGCGACAAGGAGGTACCGGAGCGCTTGAAATCGAAGCACTACAGAGCAGTCATCCGGTCAGTAGCAATGTACGGCGCTGAGAGTTGGTCTGTGACCAATGAAGTTGAAACGCGCTTCAGCGTCATGGAGACGAAGACGCTGCGCTGGACGGCTGGAGTCACGCGCATGGACCGCATCCGAAACCATGCCATTGGGCGGTAGTTCGGTGTCTCGCCGATAACGGGCAAGATGCGCGAAGCTCGCTCGCGATGATACGGCCACGTTCTGCGTGGGAAAGTAGACAGCGTCCGCAAGACAGGCCTTGAGTTGGAAGTGTCAGGAAAGTGGACTAGAGGACGCCCGAATCGGCGCTAGTCTAATACGTTACATATGGACTTGAAGGCTGCTGGTGTCCACCCTTATCTAGCGCTGGATCGGGAAAGGTGGCGCCATGACACCAGAATAGCGGACTCCGCTACGAAGCGGGACAGACGCTGACGAAGAAGAAGAAGAAAAAGAAGCAAACCAATGACTAATTGTATCAGCGAAGGGTATCACTCTCTCAGAATTTCGAAAAACCTTTTTGTTCCTCTTCCTATATCATAATGAGGCACACTACTGAAGGGCATGATCAAAATCGATCAAAACCCCATCCCTTGTTGAGCAACAGGGAGAAGATTTCTTGTCAAGCAAATATGAAATGTTGTCATTAGACAGCCTTTAACAAATCTCGAACTGTTCATAATCTACAGGAGCGGCAGCCGCCCTTCTCCATTTTTTTTTTGATTTGAGCTTCAGGCAATGGCATAAAAACGCCGTTTTGGTGGCCGTTCTAGTGTGAAGTCAATGGTTTTGTGTAGTTTCTACCGGACATTCCTGCGTCTCCTTTGACAGCCTCTAGGTGTGGGGCCTTAGCTTTGTGGTGTGTCGGTAAATCGACCCTGAAAATATGACAATGGAGCATAATAAAAGCAGGACTTCGCAAGCCGAATGAGGTCATGTAGAGAGGCAGACGCGTTGAGTAAAAATCATAGCAAGAGATTCGAAACAGCCGGGAACGCTCTCATATAGGCAAAAATTTCATTAGGCGAAGAATTAAGAAATCTTTTATTTGGCAGCCTGTGGTCATTGTGTTCGTAATTATGTAAAACGCCTCCACCTCCTGGGAAAAAATTGACTTTAATTTCAAAGTGCAGGAAAGCTAAAATTTTTGAGTAATTTAAGGAGGGATTGCGCCGTGCACTTTTAGTTCGTTACATCATTTAGATGGAGTGTAAATGTTGTTTACTTGAAAGAGCGAGGTGCAGATTATACTTCGGACCGAATCGAATAATTTCGAATGAATATTCGAATAAATTCGAATATTCGAATACTCATTATTCGAATATTCGGTGAGGTCCAAAATTCGAATATATTCATTATTCGAATATTCGATAAGGCCAAAAATTCGAAAATATTCATTATTCGAATATTCGCTGAGGCCCAAAATTCGAATATATTCGTTATTCGAATATTCGACAAGGTCCAAAATTCGAATATATTCGTTATTCGAATACTCGACAAGGTCCAAAATTCGAATATATTCGTTATTCGACTATTCGACGTGCCCCAAAATTCGAATATATTCGAATATATTCGACGCTACTGAGATAGCCACGGATCTCCCTCGATAGAGAGCCTTCGGGCTCTCTTGTTAAGAAGGATCTCGGGCCGCTTGTCGCAGGGCCACGTGGCACGTCCCCGGGTGGTGGATAAGGGAATTAAACGCGAACCAAATGCGACCGTGTACTGCCCAGAGACGCAGGTGGGATGCAGGGGATGGACTCCTTGCTCCTGCTGTGTCGGGTCGACGCGTTCCTTGTGCGTGGGAGCGGCATGTTCGTGCACAGTGTGCGCGGATGTGTCCATGACTGTGCGGATTGTAACTGTGTCGGCCCGGCCGAAAGCTTGCACTCGGCAGACTGGGAGTACATAGTAAGGCGATTCGGGGCCGCCTCAAAAGTCTCGCCCCGTCCCTTCGGGCAGTCTGGCTGGCTGCCCGGAGTTCTTCGCCCGCACGACAGAGCCTGACTAGCTACCCGTGTTGTATGGAAGTCAAACACAGCAGCACTAAAGGGCCTCATTCCCCTGACCCCGAAAGAGCCCCCATTTCTGCAGCGATGGGAAGGACGAGTAGGGAGAGGCTGCTAAAATCTCAGGGCCTAACCAGGCTGCGCAAATTGAGAAGGACTAGGATGACGATCTGTACTTACAACGCCCGCACACTTGCATCGGAAGCATCCGTCGAGGACCTGATGATACAAGCCAGGAAGATCAAGTACGACGTCATCGGACTGACCGAGACGAGAAGACACCACCCCCTACACGCCGCCTACGACTCCGGAGAAGAACTGTTCCTCGGAACATGCGACAGCAGGGGAGTAGGCGGCGTTGGTGTCCTCGTCAACACGCACTTGGCCATGAACATCGATTCGTACGAGTCTCTGACAACCCGAATCGGACGTCTGCGACTGAAGCGATGTGGCTCCGTGCCAGCCTTGACTGTGTTCGTCGCGTATGCCCCAACGTTCGACTACGACGACGAAGAGGCCGAAGCCTTCTACGTGGAGCTGGAGAAGTTCTATAAGGAAGATCACACCTTCTACAAGGTGATCGTCGGCGACTTCAACGCCAAGATCGGACCGCGAAGGTCGCCAGAAGAACTTCACATCGGAACCCACGGTTTGGAGTGGAACGAGCAAGGTGAAAGGCTGCCTGAGTTTATCATGTCGACCAAGACCATCCATGGAAACTCGCAGTTCCGGAAGCCTCCCTCCCTACGATGGACCTGGGAATCTCCCGGTGGCCACTTTCACAACGAGATCGACCACATCATCTTCAATCGCAAGTATTGCCAGACCGACGTCTCCGTTGCTCCCAAGTTCTATACGGGATCGGACCACCGCCTCCTTCGCGCGAGGTTTCGCTTTTCGCGTCAAGGAGAGAAGGCCGCGAAGTTCAAGAAGAGGAATCCCAGAACGACCATCAACTGGGACATTTACACCTCTCTTGCCGGCCTTTGGGAAGATGCCGTCATGGACAACGTCGATGAGGAATACGACCGCTTCGTGCACCATCTCCACGATAGTGCTAAGGGAGCCGAGAGCTTGAAGACCACCAAGAGGCGCCTGTCTCCGGAAACACTCGAGCTGATACGCCAGCGTGGAGCAGGCGACTACCAACTGACGTCCGAGCTTGCGAAGCTAAGCAGAGAGGCGATAAAGGAGGATCTTAAGGAGAGAAGGGCGGAAGTGTTGGCTGAAGCTGCTGAGACAGGGTTGAGCATCCGCAATGCCCGCCGAAACTTCGCCAACTTCAAGACCAAGATGACCGCTCTCCGACGTCCTGACGGAACCGTAACCTCTTCCAGAAGGACCATGGAGAAGGTCATCCACGACTTCTACGCCGATCTCTTCGATAGCCACGTCCACCTGCCCCATGCCATCTTCCGCAGGATGGATACGTCGTCCCCTCCGTCCTCCCTTCCGAGATCCGACACGACATTTCGTCGGTGAAGAAACGTACAGCACCCGGCCCTGACAGGATCAGACCCGAACACCTGAATAACCTCCCGCCAGCGCTCATCAACACCCTGGCGCGGCTCTTCACACGATACCTGTCGGAGTGCAAGGTTCCATCTCAGTGGAAGACCAGCAAGACCGTCTTGCTGTACAAGAAGGGAGACGTGCATGACATTGGCAACTATCGCCCGATCTGCCTGCTGTCCGTAGTCTACAAGCTGTTCACTCGAGTCATCCTGAATAGGATCGGCCGAACGCTGGACGAAGGACAGCCATGCGAGCAAGCAGGATTTCGGAGAGGATTCAGCACGATCGACCACATACACACCATTACGAAGCTCATCGAAGTGTCGCGAGAGTATAAGCTGCCGCTGTGCCTTACGTTCATCGACCTGAAGAAGGCATTCGACTCCGCCGAGACTGAAGCGGTCCTCGACGCCCTGCTCACTCAGGGCGTTCCTACTCAGTACATCAGAGTCCTTCGAGAGCTGTACAGTGGATTCACGACCAAGATCTCTCCATTCTACAACGCGTCGTCATCGACGTAAGGAGAGGGGTTCGGCAAGGGGATTCCATATCCTCGAAGCTCTCCAGCGCCACCCTCGAAAACGTCATGCGCGAACTAGAATGGGAAGACATGGGAGTGAAGGTCGACGGCCAGCAGCTGCACCATATTTCTTTCGCTGACGACATCGTGCTCATAACACCAAGCATAAGCCAGGCGGAGCGAATGCTGGCTGACTTCGATCGTGTATGTGGGTACGTTGGACTGCAGCTTAATCTTACGAAGGCGAGTTCATGAGGAACGGACAAGTTTCTCGCTCAACGGAGTGAACATCTCCGAATGCTCCAGCTACGTGTATCTGGGTCGCGAAGTCAATATGGCCAACGACCTAGCGCCGGAGCTGAGCAGGAGGAAACGAGCGGCTTGGGGAGCTTTCAAGAGCGTCGAAGAAGTCGCGAAGAAGACGAAGAACGTCCGACTCCGTGCCCACCTATTCGACTCTACCGTTCTTCCTGCCCTATCATATGCCTCAGAGACCTGGGCTATACGAAAGCAGGATGAACACGCGATCAGCGTCGCGCAGCGTGGAATCGAGAGGACGATGCTCGGAGTGACACGACTCACGCAAGTGAGAGTAGGCCTCCGGAGTTCCGAGCTTCACCGACGTTCGAAGATCAGAGACGCTGTCGCGTGAGCCAAGTTGTCGAAAATTAGGTGGGCCGGCCACGTAATGCGCTTCGCAGACACCCGTGGGACGAGAGTCGTTACCGACTGGATTCCGCGAGATGTCAAGAGAACACCGGGACGCCCACCAACGCGTTGGTCGGACTTCTTCGTGAAAGCCCTGAACGCCCGATATGACGCCTCTTCGTGTCCCTCTAGCGAGGAGGATCCATTGGACCACTCTGGCACGCGAGAGGGACGAATGGAGACGCTGCTGGCGCCCGCTCGAGCAAGTCGATGATCAACGGGACGACAGGTGATACAGATGATACTGAGATAGACTACTGGGAGTCAGTTTTTGCGCATTCTGGATATAACTCGCCTAAAGTCAAGTATATGAAAAACCAAGGATATATTTGAGCTCAGCAGCTCGAGCTCTATCGTTTGGTATACATATTTCATATGGAGCCATGAAAATATTCGAAATGGGAAACATGTTTAATTACCCAAGCGAAGGCCGACCAATGGACTTGAGAAACATGAACGATGCGGCCAAGGTCGACCTCTGTCGAAAGTACTTCATGTCGGTTTGTTTGGTCTACCGTTGGTGTGGCTTAGGAACACATCCTGGTTCTTTGGTTGAGGCTTTCTTCTACCGCAATCACCGGACACCAATACCAATCGGAAGTATGTCACGCTGAGTGCCAAGGAGCGATCTTCTGGTTAATAGTAATATGTGTTTGGGGGACCATCTTCCAGTCGTACCGTTCGAGAAGTGTCGCATGGGCAGACTATTTGACATTCATTTTCTCAGTCGGAAGGGTATAGACTGGCTGCGATCTCACCCCAAATTGCCACAGCATCATTCATCCTTCTCAAAGTCCTTTTCTGTGATTCACTTGTAGGAGACCTTATTGCTCAGCTTAACGGCGAGGTGTTTCCTCACTCAATTGTTGTTTTTTCTTGTCCGAGTTTGTAACATAAAACATCATATACATATTAACATAATGCCTTTAAATAACATGTCGTGTTTGAGATTACGTTTATTTCTGTATTTGCTTTACGAGGGTCATCAGAAGCCGTAGAATATCTACAATTTCAACCAAAGTATTCTTTATTGATAAATTTTGTGGCACTATGTCAGTTGTGCGTTACGGTCGGAATTCATTAAGATTAGAAGAGTTTGGATTTGAAAATTGAAGACACGATCTTACAGAAGAATTTAGAAAAGGCATTTAGCCTAGGGCTCAATTTGACTTTCATTTCAAATACTTCTGTACTTCAGACCGAATCGAATAATTTCGAACGAATATTCGAATAAATTCGAATATTCGAATGTTCATTATTCGAATATTCGGTGAGGCCCAAAATTCGAAAATATTCATTATTCGAATATTCGATGAAGCCCAAAATTCGAAAATATTCATTATTCGAATATTCGATGAAGCCCAAAATTCGAAAATATTCATTATTCGAATATTCGATGAGGCCCAAAATTCGAAAATATTCATTATTCGAATATTCGACGAGGCCCAAAATTCGAATATATTCATTATTCGAATATTCGACAAGGTCCAAAATTCGAATATATTCATTATTCGAATATTCGACAAGGTCCAAAATTCGAATATATTCATTATTCGAATATTCGGTTTTTCGTGAAACCGAGTATATTCGATTATTCGTTTATTCGAAAAATTTTTGGAAGGACACAAGTATAGTGCAGATATGTGTGCTATCTCCGACTGTTTCCGTTTTACTGTTGTCTAGTGCTTAAACATATACAAACACAGGTTTTGCCATCAATTAAAGAAAAAAATTCGGAAAAGACTTCCTGGACGCAGCACGACTAAATTTGATTAGTTCAAAACTTGTTGCTTTCCTTCACTAAAAAATAAATAAATAAATAAATATTTTTAGAAACAAAATTACGTATACATACATATACACTTTAATTGCTTGTTTTATGATAAGCGAATCATAGATTTTCAATGATTGACATATTAAATTTTCCTAAAGCAAAAATTTATTTGAATTTTGTGTCTACGCTTTAAGCACTGTGATCGCTTTTTATGGCAAATGAACGTATACATTTTCGATGAAAATTACATTCCATGCCCCAATATATTATATATAATTTTTTATAGTGTCTAGTTAAGTCTGAAGAAACTCGTGATAAAGAGGGTGTTCAGCTTGATTTCAAATTGACCTATTTGGTATGGAAGTAAAAACTGACGTGAAAATATTATATCTCACAGCAGCGTAGCTATTTTTAAGTAGTTGACGTTTCTTAAAGTCACTTCTGAAATGAATTATGCTGGGATTCGCGGTCCGTCATGCTTTGTACAGAGTACCTCAAACGATGATTGCTCGAAAACAGGCATTAAATATTAGATCACCTTTGAAATCTTTGACATCATCTGTGTAGACTCAAAATAAGGTATTACCCAACGGTTGTTTGTTCTGACGTAATTCTAAGAGTAGCCTAGTACCATAATAAGGGAGGTCCTTGTGGAGAGAGAGAAAAAGGCGGTAGCAGTAAACGCTAACGAAGCCGCATGAAGGAGCAACCGTCTTCCGCCACTCCTTCGTTCTTACGACGTCGAGCAATTTCTTGTTTATTCGTGCTGTTGCCAAGAAGAATCTGAAAGATCCCTTCAACTCTAGAGTCATAGATTCCTGTACGAAATGTGGTTTAGCTGGGAAATTTCGGTAAATTTTTGACTTTGGGCGCCCGTTTGGACCAGGCTACACTCACGGGGGAGTTGACTTCAACTGACATGGATGCCAGTTCCACGATTCTTGGTCACTCTCAGGTAGCTCCGCTTCCGCCTAGTATATAGGTCGCACTCCTCGAGCAGAGGGGGCAGGTCTCGCCGGTCTCGCGTGGTTCGCAAAGGGTCACGCTAGCCTCGGGCGGCCTCGGTCGGCTCGGCCAATTTTTCGTGGCCCATCTCTCGGCTCTCCGACAGCGCGGCAGAGGGGCCTGTCTACAGTCGATTGTTGTTGGACTCACGGTTCGAAGAATGGTAACGTTATGAGTGATGGAAGTGGGAATATACGGGAAACTACTGCCGGAAGTAAAGAGAAAACACCTAATCTTCATTCTCCTCACCATTTTTGCAGCCACTCCTTAACCACCCGTTTCGCCTGTTATTGTAGTCGATTAATGGTATGAAAGGGTCGATTAATTGTGATTTTAATATTGTAGATTAATAAATATTAGGAAGTAAATATTGTCAATAATGTAAATAAACATATAAGAACCACCAAAAATATATTGACAACGCGATGCAGTCTCAAAATGGTTCATCAGCCAAATATGAAAATTAGTGGAAAATTTTTTCTCGCTGTCAGAACTTATCAGCCGCAACAAATCTTACTTTACAACTACCCTGCGGCATCAGCGGAATGACGCTGACAGTGTAATAAAATTCCACCAGATGAAGTGATCAAAGGATTATATAAGTTCTGCAAAACTCTTCACCAACACCCGTCGTATACTCTACCCGGTATAGTATATTGCATTATCATGTCAGCTCACGTGGATCAGAATATTGGAATGGTATGAGATAGTAATGGGGAAATGAGAAGGGCGAGAAAACGCATCTCGCACAACCTGTCAAGCATTGTGAATTTCCTCATTGAAGGAGCAGAATACCAAGAAAATTTGCTCTTAGCGACAGACCCTTCCGAATTACTTCCTTTTATTGGTAATCAACGAAGGAAGACATTTTCTTTAATCCTGAAACTGCGAACCAAGACGTACACAGTCGCATCGATCTTTGCAGAGACTCATTTTCTTAGTGCATTAAGTATGCACAATCTCGAAGCATCGACAGCACTAACCCTTCAATTCAGCTGCTATTGGGAAGAGAAACAAGGATATTTTCTACTGGCTCAAGGTTCAGTCCTCATCGCTAATCTCAAAGTGAGACTTTCCCAACTGGAAATACTCCATATTGCCTTTTTTATTTGAAAAAAACCAAAGTTTTAATTGGTAGTTTGGTAGGAATCATGTACTATATCGTCTTCTTTTACGTAGATAAGTTTTTATATGGGAGCTTAGAAATGTGTTTATCGATCTACTTTTCCTTCTTTTCTTCTTCTGCTTCGGTCCGGCGACGGTAAATAACCAATGAGACGTATTACTGAACCTGACATTTTCGAATTTTCTAAGGAGCATGTCTACTTTTTACTGTGCACAGTTCACATATGCGATATATAGTCCAGTGTATGAGTCAATCGATAAGAAGTGATTCGAGAACAGAATATTCGCGTAATGGGCCCAAATAGAGAAGGACACTCTCAGAAAACCCGGCCGGTGGTCCGATAGACCAACCTAGAGAAGGGAAACTCGAAGGAAACCCGGGAGGTAGTCCGCGTAAAAACTACTTAGAGAAGGAAAAATCGAAGAAAACCCGGACGGTGGTCCGATAGACCTGCCTAGATAAGGGAAACTCGAAGAAAACCAGGAATTTTCTGTCTATCCTCTATACGCGCGCCTATAAATTTCCAACGGAAACGACAGATTTCCTTTCGTGAACGGCCTAGAGGTGACTATGTAAGGATTCCTCAGTTTTGTGTTATGACAGGTGCTGATATTTATTTATTTATTTATTAATATCTGGTGGTGATAAAATTCCGCAGATTTCGTGACAGATTTATCAAGCGACACAATCTCTCAGTAGCACATACGTGTAAAATTACAGCACTTACAGTCACTGGAGTGTAATATTACAGCACTTACGACTTGTCAGATCTGCAGATAACAGGACTATATAACCGAGTAGTTAACTTGACTCCTCCACTTGACGTCCGCGACCGGACATGTCGTCTCCACACACCACAGTACTCCTGAAAACTTCGAAGCAGAAGCCCACCGGACAACTCAACACTCTCAACAGCCTTCTAAGGGAAGCAGGAGAGTATGATTTCCCTGGAGCTTTCCTACCAACTTGGCAGAACTACAACAATTTCTCATAACCAAATCTATCTTGGTGAAAGAACTATGTGGAAAACTCGAAAGCAAAAGGGAATCTATTTGGAACTTTTACACCGAATGTATGTCTACAATAGATAATAGCATGTTTGAAAAGAAAGGTATCGATGGCAAAACAATTGACGAAGAATTTGATGAGTTCTGCCATTACCAATTCAAAATGTAGGTGAAAACAAAATTGGGAAAAGGAAGGCAATACAAGATTTCCAAAAAAGAAAGAGAAAAAGCCCTGCCCTCTCTTAGTAGTACCATTTTTCTTAGGACAATGTTGCTTGCTCGGTAATCGATTTAATTGGTCATGATTGGTAATACTTTCGGTAAAGCTTTTTAGTTGCTTGAACCTTTTAATGGTAGCTGCAGGAAGAACAATGAAGTTGAGTGCAATTTCTATTTGTACAAAAAACAATCATTAAATGAATAATTAGTATAAAAAAACAAAATAAATAAATAAAAATAGAGGGTAAATACGAATAAACAAAAAAGGGTAAACAAGTAAAAAAATATAAAATATGTATAAAAATATATATAAAAAATATATAAATATATATAAATAAATGGAAACAAGTCCAAACATGACGTCGATTTCGTCGGTGCCACCCTTTCATTATCAAATAACAACGTCTCCGCACTACGTTAACGACAACGACAAACGACAAGGTCTCCGCACTGCGACAACGCACAACGCGTATTCGACTAAAAGTTCAGCGTTCGTACCCGTCTACACCTCCGCTACCATCTTAACACAACTCCATCGTCGCTTCCGATAACATACAGCATACAGCAACCTCGTGTTTCACATAACAGGTCCTATCCCATGACTATGTCTTCTACTCCTGCACCTCGACTAGCATATCATCTTGGTCATCAGTACATAGGCAGTGTCAATATTACTATCCTTAGGGTAGACTTCCACTCCGCGCCTGTGTTGGAATGTTGTTCATCATTCTATATGTAGTGTAAGCAGAGTTGTGTAGGATATCTGTCGACTCTATAAGAATGTCTGCTTTGCTTTTTAGGTGTCCTCTGTAGACTTCGGAAAAAAAGGGAAAATGCACTACTGATTAGAATAACTCCTTGGCAAAGTTGGAAAGAAACTTCGATCTGGAAACAGCACTCGTGAGCAGGAAGCATACAGCAACGACTACGCCCTCATTTTTCTTATGTCCGGCGGGAGTGATGTGACAACTCACGACCCTTGGCTCTGCAGCAGAGCGAGAAGAAGAGAACATAGTTCAACTTGGCCTTGGGAGTGTCGTTCGCACAGGCTCACGCTAGCCTCGGTCGGCCTGGTCGGCTCGGCCAATTCTTTGTGGCCCATCTCTCGGCTCTCCGACAGCGCGGCGGAGGGGCCTGTCTACAGTCGGTTGTTGGTGGACTCACGGTTCGAAGAATGGTAACGTTATGATTGATGGAAATGGGAAAATACGGGAAACTACTGCCGGAAGTAAAGAGAAAACACCTAATCTTCATTCTCCTCACCATTTTTGAAGCCACTTCTTAACCACCCGTTTCGCTTGTTATTGTAGTCGATCAATGGTATCCAAGGGTCGATTAATTGTGTGTTTAATATTGTAGATTAATGAATATTAGTAAGTAAATATTGTCATTAATGTAAATAAACATATAAGAACCACCAAAAATATATTGAGAACGTGATGCAGTCTCAAAATCAACCATCAGGCCGCCGTCGTATGCTAAAGACTGATCCTAAGTAAAACGAAGTGTTTGCCAGCTCAGTAGCGTTAATCTTAATGGAGCCGGACACATTTACGTCAGTCGTTAGTCGTAGGTTAGCCGGTATCTGGGCAACATTCACTGCTTGCAATAATTGCCTTGAACGAAGCAGTTCAGTTGTGTAGCCTATAGAGTTCGCTAGGCAAAATATAGCTGCCATATCTACTCTGTAGTAATCTGGAAATGAACCCAAGAGTTGACCTTCTTCTTCGATCCGACGAAAACATTGCTCTGTCAAATGCTGCTGGTACGACCACACTAGCGTTCATCGGAAGAGCGGCACTTCTGCCCCTAGCGTGCCAAAAATATGCGCGCCTTCACGATTTCGTAAGGGAAGCACTAGGTTAAAGGGCAAAAATCAATTCACTCATCGTGTTGACTCGTCGTTGATAATAGCTCTATTTTTAGGCTCGAATTGTGGGAAGGAGATTCAAGCGAGGCCAGGAGCATCTGCCGACATTAAGCTTAGGGCGTACAGTTGCTCCGAGCGGCACTATTCGCCCATCGATACAGATATTCAACGAAGAGCCTATACCTTCTAACTCCGCCACTGCTTCTCCGATCTACGTTAACAACCTTGGGCCAGGAATTTCCTCCAAGCAGTACACGATTTTCAGCGCGCCACAAGGAGAGCAGCAAACAACTGTGATTCGAGGACAGCCGTACCAGATTGGAGAGCAGGTTATCAAGCGCACTCGTGTGTACGAGCTAAAGCCACAGGTCGTCAGACGCACCATCACGTTGAAAACTAAGGTGAGCCGTATTTAGGGCAGCGAAGTCTGACGTAGCTCTGTCATACACTATTTTTGAAAACATAACGACAGCATTAAGTTGGTCCAAAAGTCTTGTTCCAAATGTTTCACGCTTTTTTCCTACAGCGTCGGCCTTTATGTCTTCTTGTGTTGGGACCTTGGCGTTACTGGGAACTATTTCCAAGTTCTTCTGTGCTACGTTGTTGTTAGGTAGGATATGCATGGACTTTCTTTGATCGTCTCGTCCTCTCGTCTTCAAATTCCTAAAAAGGATTCGAGATTTCGTCTCTGCAACTCATCCGACCAAATTTCTCAAGCTAGCATTTGTTACCGAAAGCTAGAAACACGTTGTGAAAAGTTGATTGGCAAAGATAAATACGAGCGTTGCTACACCGTCAAATATTAGGTTCGTGCAAAAATAGTGGCCGTTTTCGCACTTCCTTTGTTTCAGCATTCATTATTGAACAAAATCTTATCCAAATGCACTTGTTTTATAAGGGATAAAGTCAAGCGCTGCTTTACAACCCCTTTTTGGGGTGAGGGACGCATTCTACTTCTACGGGATATGGTGGAGGCGATTTAAATGCGTATTTGGCCTATATATTAGGGGGGGGGGGCAAAAGTAATGAGACACCCTATGTCTCATCTCGTCCATATATCTCGTGGCTGGAGTCTGGTTTCGTGCTTATCGTATTTGTATGTTTATATGCTACTTACTGGGCGCGTGTAGCGCAGTCGGAGGAGGCGCGACTGTCGCGTGCACCCGATACCAGGTTCCTGGTTCGGATTTCCCGCCCAGGCCAACCAAGCCTTCCATCCCTCCGGGGTCGGTGAATTGGCACCAGACTTGTCTGGGAAGGATAAAGCGCTGACTTGTTCATCGGCTGGCCACCGCAAGTCATTGTATGGCCAAATACGCATTCATGTCGCCTCCACGACATCCCGTAGAAGTAGAATGCGCTGGCGCATCCCAGAAGGGATTGAGTAACGCCGTCCTTTATCCTTTATCCTTTGTGCTACTTAATGAAGCTCATCTGAGAAGTTACCCCTTCCGCCCTGTCCAGAAGCATGCCAAAACTCCAGTCTGTCTCATGCCGAAACCCCAGTCTGACGAGTCGACCTGTGTCGCGCAAATCTCGCCCAATTCCCAACCCCGAGCAGCCTGGGCTCAATATTCACGCAAGATGAGAAGTACGTCTTCTACCTTAACCCTGCCAAGCAGCGAGTCTGGGTGAGGCCTGGTGACCTGTTACCGACCTTCGTTGCGATATGTTCACCGCGGGAAGCACCTTTGGAGCTCTTGGGTCTGCGCCCATGGATAGGTTTACCGGAAGCTGTTTCCCAAGAGCACTACGATGAACTCCAAGGCCATGGGGAGCGAAATAGAAGAGATCGACTCGCTCTTATTCATTCGCAGCGCTTCAAGAAGGTTCTCCTCTTCGACAACGCCGCACCCCATCGGGAACAAGTAACCACGGATAAGCTTGGTCAGCTGGGCTACGTTCACATGCATCACCCACCGTATTCGCCTGACATCTCTCCATGCGACTACCATTACTTCTTGAGCCTACAGGACTTCCTGGTCGGAAGGGACACAAGAACCCAAGCAGTCCTTGACAACCATATCGAGCAGATGATCAACACCAGGCCCAAGCAGTTCTGGAAGGATGGGATCGGGAAGTTGGCTGAGCGATGGCAGCAAGGTCATTGCCCTTAATGGTAAATACATACCTCAGCATCGTTGAGTTGTAATGGAGTTATAAAGAGATAAAGATTTTTTCAATTTGTCTCATTACTTTTCTCCCCCCCCCCCTTATATTAGCTTACGGTGGCCAACTGATGAACAAGTGATTGCCTTATCCTTCCCAGAAGTCTCGTACCGAAACGTTACCCAAACCCAGAACGTATGGAAAGCTTGGCTGTCCGAACCAGAAACCTAGTATCGAGTGTACGCGACAGCCGGCACCTCCTCTAACTGCGCTTTGCGCGCCTTCTCTGTTATAAGTCGCTATAAGGTACATTTTTTGAGGTAGTGTTCGAATTAATTATCATTCCTCTGCCATAATTTCTGGTACTTTCTGGTCACTTGCGAAGATACTGTGAAAGCAGGAAATTCGTGTCGTTTCGCTCAGCGAGTTAGAAGTCGGCAATATGTAGTACTGCGAAGTACTGCCAACTCGAAATGTCATCAACACATGGGTGAGGACGTTGCATTTAAATATACCACGCGTAGATGTCGAGAAATTCCGACATCCACGAGAGAAATTGCTGAAGTGCTAAACTCAACCACGCAACCGTAGCACTGCATCTGAAAAAAGGAAAGGTAAAAAATTCGATTTGTGGGTGCCGCACGAGTTAACCGAACCTCAGCAGTCTCGTCGTCTCGAAGACTGTTCTTCTCTTCTTTTGCTGATCAAAGGGGAAACTTTTCTGATTTGTGGCGAAGAATGGATTCTCTACGACAACCGACGACGTTCAGGTCAATAGTTGGACAGCGTCGAAGCTCCGAAGCATTTCCCAAAGCCGACGTTGCACCAAAGAAAGGGCATGGTGACTGCTTGGTGGTTAGCCGCCGATTTCATACAGCTTCCTGCTCCAGGCGAGACCGTCGCAGTGGGGAAGTAATGTGAGGTGAGGAACTCGTCAAAATGCAACAAAAAAAACTGCACTGAATTTACCTGGCTTTGATCAACAGAAAAGGTGTAATCCTACTCCCAATGTTTTATTGATGACAACAAAAAAAGCTGATTGAGATGAGATATGAAACTTCCGACCATCCTCTTTACTTATCATACTTCTCTCCTATAATGTGGCACATATCGCTTTCCAAGCATCTGCACTTTTCCTGCAAGAAACCAAGGCATTCGACGACTTCATCGTCTCCTGAACTTTTGAACTTTATGCTGCTGGATTATCTAAGGTAGATGTTCTGAACTGCACTGAAAAAACTGCCTGATATTTGGAAAAAATTGAAAAAAATTGCATTGAATTTACCCGGCACTGATCAACAGAAAAGGTGTAATCCTACTCCGGACGTTTTATTGATGGCAACAAAAAAGCTGACTGAGACGAGATGTGAGACCTCCGACCATTCTCTTTACTCATCAGATCTTTCTCCTATAATGTGGCACTTATCGCTCTCCAGGGCGCGTGTAGCGCAGTCGGAGGAGGCGCCGACTGTCGCCTGCACCCGATACCAGGTTGCTGGTTCGGATTTCCCGCCCAGTCCAACCAAGCTTTCCATCCCTCCGTGGTCGGTGAATTGGTGCCAGATTTGTCTGGGTAGGATAAAGCACTGACTTGTTCATCGGCTGGCCACCGCAAGTCATTATAGGGCCAAATACGCATTCAAATCGCCTCCACGACATCCCGTAGAAGTAGAATGCGTGGCGCTTCCCAAAAGGGATTGAATAATGCCGTCCTTTATCGTTATCCTTATCCCTATCGCTCTCCAAATATTTCCATTTTTCCTGCGAGAAACCAAGGCATTCGACGATTTCATTGCCTCTTGAACTTTCGAAATTTATGCTGCTGGATTACCTAAAGTAGTAAACAGTAAGTAGTAGTATACATTACTCATCCCGTATCACGGGCGGGTGCTGACAGACCTCAAGGATATCGCGGATGTTGCGTGCGGTCAAACAGCGCCAGTGGTGTAAGGCGAACATCGCTGCCCGGAAAGCAGAAGATGCGGGTTCGAGTCCCGCCTGGCGCAAGAGTTTTGATCGCAACAAAACATCCTGTAACAACATATAACCTAAAGTAGTTGTTCTATCTGGCAGAAAGGTGACGATTTTTCTGGTGGTGACTTCGATTGACAATCTTTTCTATATAGTAGTTCAAAGTAGCTATTTCGAAAGGGTCATTATTTTCGCACCACTCTATTAGTAACTATTGCGCTAGTGCTTATTGTCAGAAGGAGCAGTGGTGAGTCTTGCTATGCCATATAGTATTGAGGATAGCGCCTCAACTTGGTCATTTTCACAGCTTGTAGATGGGAGGGATCACTCGCTACAGATAGGCTCTCAATGCGGTTGTTCATTGTTGCATTTTTGATCGAAATACAAAATCATTCCGGTCTCTTTCTAGAAGAAATATATGTTTAGTACTCCAAGATACCCTAGTGGTCTTCCCGTTTTCCTATATGTCAGAAGGAGCAGAGGTGAGCAGTGGTGTCCTTCTTTCTATTACATGCCATAAATTCACTCTGATATATCTCTCCACTTTTTAGCGCAGTCTCCAACATTAGAATGTAGGCAAATGCCTGGATCATCTAATATGATTTGGCTGTAGTAGAGGTCTATAAATATTCACCTAACAGCCTCGCGACACAGAAGAGTTTGAAAATTATGTTAACCATATTGTGAACGAATCAACTAAATAGCAAATCATCATCGTAGTCTATAGCGTTTGCACAACGTTTCACTAGACGATCATTTCCAACGGAGGCAGACATAACTCCAACGCCGCGCGAACCCCACCTGGCGTCGCATATCGTGCGCGGCGAAAATGGACGAGTTGTGGCGGTCCGACTGCTTCCGACAGGGACGGCTAGTGACTCGCGCTAGAGCGCGAGAGTGTGTGCCGGCGACTGTCGACCATGTTTTTCGCGAGGAGGTTGGACATGCGAGGGTAATTAAGATGTTTGATGGGAGAGAGCGCAAACCGAAACCAGTGCTCTACTTCAAAATCTCTAAAGATACCATACGAAGCCTCCACTATCTTTCATTCTATGTAGGCCTCGCATTGTCGATTTTATTTATTAGAACACATATACAAGAGCTTTGAGACGCGTCAACGCTATGCGGCGACAAAAGAACTAGATGAGGAGCTTAAACAGTGGTAAAATTTCGTGCTCCGCTGCTATCTATGCGTCACCGAGCGCATGTCCGCGTTTCACCGCCACGTCGCATGCGGCTAGCGCGCGACGTCGCGTTGGCGTTGGAGTTAAGTCCTGGAGCCCATTTCCAAAAAAAAATGAGGCTCTGAGGGGACGAAGCTTGAAATCTCACCCTCTAATTCGTTGTGATTGTCGAGTTTCTTCTTTCTTTGATGCTTCGAAGAAATAGTGATCAGACGAGCCAATTCGGGCGAATTAACAGGTAGTGGCTGAACTTCTATCTATAGTAAATATCAGTTAAAAGTAATAATTAAAGTTCACAGCCTTCTGGAAAGTAAGCTTTGCAACGTGAGGTTGGGTGCTGTCATGAAGTTGAGCAACATGCTATCACCGTGAGGTTGGGTGCTGCCATAAAGTTGAGCAACATGCTCTATCTTCTCGCGCTTCAGATGAATTCGTCTGCCGTTTTCCGCAGCGTAACATAAGTAGTTACGATGTGTCCAGATGGCAGCAGAATCTTACTATATATAATTCGCTTAATCCGTTGGTCACGTTGTCAGTCACGGGGAGGGGGACTGAAGCCAAGATATGCCTAGGACAGTGCGGCGTATGCCAGCCGGGTTTTCTTTCAGCTTAACAATGGGCGATTGCCAGCGAACTGAAACCCCGGCGGCGGATCACCCAAGTTTACGATGTATTCAGCGAACAACGCGTCAGGGTAAGAATGGGGATCAAGTGCAGAGCTTAGGGATTCAGAATACGTGCCGAAGACGTCGTCCAACGTGCGTCGGGATTCAGAAGACGTGCCGAAGACGTCGTTCAACGTGCGTCGGGATTCAGAAGACGTGCCGAAGACGTCGTCCAACGTGCGTTGGGATTCAGAAGACGTGCCGAACACGTCGGCAACCGTGCATGGCGAGCCGTAGACGTGCCGAACACGTCGGCAACCGTGCATGGCGAGCCGTAGACGTGCCGAACACGTCGGCGGTACAAACTTCAGGCCTGGGGGTAATCGAGGTCGCTGAACACGAATCTGAAGTCGACCAATCGATATCGATCGATATTATCGATTTTTTGAGGATGACGTTCAAGCGGCACGAAACTTCGGCCCTGGGGGTAATCGAGGTCGCTGAACACGAATCTGAAGTCGACCAATCGATATCGATCGATATTATCGATTTTTTGAGGATCATGTTGACGAAGATCAGCCGATCCATCTCGATTAACATAATGGTCAGAAGGCCTAGGGAAGAATAGGAAACCCGTAGCGGCCATGGCGTCCTATTCTCGGGATTTGGGGGCGAAGCCCCCAACCAGTCGTAGGCGGCCGCTAGGCCGCCGAACACCTGGCCTAGAATATCCCATAAACAACATAGCGAAAGGGTTCTTTCGTGCTGTACTCTTCTCGGCTGTTATATCTAAAGTCGTTCACCGCACGGGGAGCAATTCTTCTGCTCTTTGTGTTTGTGCAGCCCGTAGTTCATATTTTCACCAATGAGTTGCCGGAGAAGATTTCTCCTGCATAGACGCGGAAGGCTGAGGTCACTCTGGTGGCTAGCCGCAACTTGTTAATTAAAATATGTCCCATGGACCTATAGTGTCCGCGAATCGTGCCAGGACCCCGTATAAAACATGCTTTGTTATTATTTGGAAGATGTCGATTCTTTCTAAAGTATCCGCTCTCATCAATACTGTTGGGTCAGTTCTCTCTCGTTGAGGTAGTTCTCTTGCGATAGCTTCGAACATGCACTGAGTCATTTACCCGAGAAATGAAAGCTTACATAGAATTGCTCCTCATACACATTTTTGTCAAACTCAGTCATCTGCTGCACTTTAGCCAATTTTTGGACAATTAGCAGACTTCCAAGACTTCTCCTCCTGCAAGCGATATGCTGTGAACAGGGCTTTTTCATCCCATTTCTCTTTAATGTCTAGTGTATAATATATAGTATATATAATATTTCCATGATGTATGTATAATATGTGTAATATATAGTATAAACATGTATAATATATAGTATATATAATAGTTCCATGATGATCGCGGTTACTAGCCGGAGCGGTTTTTTAGAACGGCAAATAATTCCAACATAGCCGTGATGTGAGAAAAAACAAGTACCAGACGCAGGTTAGATATGGTCAACATCAAAAATGTGTAAATTGATGCTGCCTGATCTTTTTTTTTGCTAGGAAAGCTGTTAAATCGCGCGCTACAACAGCGATATCCTCGTTTCAGTGGCCTATCTCTACCATCCCATGACACCCGAACGTTGTGTTGAATAATCTGAGTTTCAACTTACACCTCCTCTCGATTTTAGAGGAAATCTCCCACCACTGGATGCCTGCCGCTGTGCTTGACATACAGCTGACTATGAACGCTTTTGTGGACCGCACACACGCGAAAAAACCTCTATATGGGCTAATACATTGTCGCACGGGTGCTGGTCGTGATTGGAACGAGGCCATAGAAGGGTAGGTCTGAGCATAGACGCAGTCAGTATCTTGCTCGTCTTCATTTGCTGTGCGGGACCAGAACTGATCCTTGGTTGCGTTATAACGGGAGTAACTTTGAATACAGAGCTCACTCACTTGAGCTCACTTGAATAAGCTGCACTATGACCAGAGGCGTCCGAGTTCCCGGAGTTGGTTTGCATTGGCGTAAAGGTAACCTGACCGGTTCCCGGAGAGCCGCGTCTTATCCGGAGAAGCTATAAACGATAATGGATAAAAGACGGCGTTACTCAATCCCTTTCTTGATGCGCCACACATTCTACTTCTACGGGATGTCGTGAAGGAGATTTGAATACGCATTTGGCTACACAGTGACTTGCGGTGGCCAGCCGATGAAGAAGTCAGCGCTTTATCCTTCCAAGACGAGCCTGGTCCAGTTCACCGACCCCGGAGGGATGGAAGGCTTGGTTGGCCTGGCCGGGAAATCGGAACCAGGAACCTGGTATATGGTTCAGGCGACGGGAGGGAACTGTAAATAAAAGGGGAAAATCGGTAATTTGCCGAGAAAGGGTTTTTTACGTTGAACTTGAAAGACTGAAAGATACGGAATGAAAACGGAGACTTTCGTTTATTTTCCTAAAATTCAGATTAATTTGGATTAAGATTAAATATTAGGTCTCTGAAAATCTTTTAAACGAAGTGTTATGCAGAATTTTAGCATCACATTCCTCTGCCAGCTGAAGTTTTCAGCGGGCATAATATTTTAGTAAAACGGTATCGTAGAAAATCGAATGGGCAGAACGGTTGTCGATTATTGTTAGCTATCGATTACTTGCGGAACTGTGGCTTTCGTTGTAAAAAGTCCTGCCCTCACCTCGTCTCCTAGTATATAAGGTGTAGAGCACACAACCATTAGGTTAGAAGTTTCAAACTTTTACAACAATGCTTCTACACGAAAGGTAGAAATGCACAACAGTCTAGAAGCAAGCATGAAGTATCGCACACTTCTTTACTACATTTCTCTTGGGGATCCCTATGTATACTTCTTGATTAATTCACTGTAGGTGTGTGTTTTTGGATGCTTTGATAGAATAACATAATGTGCCTTTTAGGGTGGCGAAATCAGTGACGAAGAGTTACGAAGACTTTTTGGCTCCCAAGTCCAGAGCCAAAACTATTCATGAGGCTAACCAGGTAAGCCTAAACTGTCTGACATATTCGTGATTTAAGAGTTGAGCACTATCTGGAAGATTTCCTTGTGCGAGTCTACATCTACAAACGATATGCAGATATGTGTGCTGCAGATCTGCCTTTTCAGTTTTTTTTAGAGCGAATCGTTTTTCGAGCGAGCTGATAAACGATGAACTTATAAGCTGTTACGTTGTATAAACAAATACAAAAGTCAGTCCTCTGTGGGAGAAAAAATATTATCGTCCTCTTTAAATATCAATAGCGAGCTAATTGAAATATATACCGTTAACATTGGCCTACATTGGTGATTCTAAGCCTCTTCTTAGGTCATGAACACCTTTGCCCAAGAGCATAAATAAGCGCGCTGCCCAACGAAGTCTTCTCGGATTGTAGTGTGTGGCCCACCCAAATTGCGAAGAGAAGTGTAGGGCCTTCTAGAAATTTTTCTTTGCGATGGGTGCTTTGCGCGTTCTAGTCATTTCTCACATTAAGGCCAAATCCCCCGTAAGTGTCCGAAAACTTATGAATGACACCTGCAGCGCCGGCATTGCTCCGACAGCAGTTCAACGTCGGATTGAGTGGGTCAGCAGCAGACCCCGCGCCTTCTCCCATTTCTTCGCGAGACGCTGATCGAATGTCCTGAAGGAATGCATCCAATATATGGGAAAAGATTACTAATTCACATCTCGTTCGCCCTTTTTAAAATTTTTATTGAGAGCAAAATCCTCTGTGAATTCAATTTGAATTAAAGGAAAAGAAAAAGTAAGACCTTTTCGGCAACGCTTCTATTCTGAACTCCTTCACGAAATTGTTTCCAGTATTTGATATTTCCATGAATAGTCAAAACAAAAAGAATAAAACCATCTTCTGAAGAAAACATGCCTTCAAAGGTACCTTCTCTACCAGAAATTCTTTTCTATTGGTCAGAGTGTGTATATGAACTAGTTAATGTTGCATGACATAGGCTATATTCTGGGCCTGAGCTTTCTCTTAAGCTTACATTTTTTAGGGAAAATTGGTGCTGTTGTTCTCCTGCAAATTTTGAAGTACATAGATCATTCATTCTGCAAAACATTCTACTGAGAAGCGTAGCCTTCAATGCCAGAGAAAAGGCCGAGTGGGCCCTTATAGATAGTCGAATGCAGCGAAATTTCAGATAAACGCGGACTCTTCGAACGACCTGTTTCCGAATTCCGACTCCACCTTTCACTTAGCTCAATTCTGATACAAGATTTTGTTCCACTTCATCAAATAATAAACCTGTTCAATTATTGGGAGGTGTGTTGGTAAATCAAAAATTTACAAGTATTCCCTCTGCCACACATGGTGTTGCGTATCAGAGCTACTACAAACATGGTACACACAAAGGTTGATTGAAGAAAACAGGGAATGCCGTCATGCATCACGCTAAGATGAGTAAATTAAATTCCTCGATGCTTGAATACCTTTGCGTCGAGCTAGGTAATCACACGAGCTTATGATCGTTCGAACCGCTCATCGTCCTAACATGAAACGTGAAACCGAAACCAAATGAAACCAGCCCGACTCATACTCACGACTATACGGACCAAAAGAATCGCGAATCGCAATGGCGATCGATAATGTTCATCCTTGCTATTTTATATGCGGAGCCCCTCAAGAAAATATTAGCTGTTTGGAAGGTGAATAAAAACAAAATAAATGTATTCAACAAAAAAAAGCGATGGAGAAAAGCCCTTGAAGTCCTGCCGTTTTACTCCAAGGCTCTAACAAAACTGCTTTAGCTAAGGCCGGAAACAGAGTTCGGCGACACCGCACCGCGAACTCCTCCATTCACCCCTACGACAGTGATGGGACCACACCTTAATGTGGTGGGAGCTGCGCCGCGGACGAGTTGTCTGAGTGCTGTCAGCCGCGACGTGCCGCAAGGGCACCCGCAGTTCTTGACCTCATCCAGCGGAGCAGTGCCCCACTTCCAACCTGCGGTGTAGGACTAGGACATTCTATTCTCGGTCAACATTTCCTGTCTAGGCCAAACAAGCCTTACATTACTGCGGGGTCGGTGGATTGGTCCCAGACTAATCAGGGAAGGACAAAATACTGGGTTGTACGTAGGCTGGTCACCGCAAGTCAGTGTTTACGCAATCATGTTGCCTCTACGACCACGAAGAAGTAGAGTACGTGACTTACCCTGCAAGGATCAACGCCGACCATCATCCCTCTATTATCTATTTCATTTCGCTCGCTTTGGGAGAGGGACGAAGACAACTTAGAGGACATGTCCTCCGACATCAGATGGCAAAAGCCACATTGATCATTATCAGACAATCGGTCGCGAGAACTCCATCGGTCGAAGGCAGAAAACTAATCTCTATAACAAAATAAAATATAAAAACTTTTTAATAAAGGTATCCTGTGGAAATTGAATGCTTGGAGCGCCGTAAACTAAAGGTTTTCCGCTAAAGTGCGAGACTGCAAGCCTGAAAACTTCAGCTGAAGCGGTAAGAGTTTGATAAAAACGATTTATAGCTGATTATGAAACACGTGCCTTGTGCTGAGTTTCATGTCGAAATCGTGGCATGAATTTCTCACATGTTGAAACCTTGCTTGGAAGTTCTTCCAAACATTTTGTTGAATTATTTTGGTGATTGTACAAATTTAAATCAAGTTATAACACCTCCCACATCATTGGTGAGCCACCGGAGAGGCGCACAACAAAAAAGAATCGTCTGAAGAAAAGGTGCGAAACGAACCTAGTATTTAGCTTACATTTATTCATAGCATTCATTTTACTACTACTTTTGCTTTTACTTTTACATTATTCGAATGGAAATGCCATCAGCATAAGATTCTACAACTGAAGAATGTGTGGCCGTCCACGCCTCCCTCTTCGAAACCTTCATATTGGTCAGCAGTTTCGACTACATGAAAAACAACCTATAAAACTTTGTGACAGATTGTGTTCAATCATTCCCTCCCCCTACTACCGTCCGTTGAATCCCCTCCATCAGCTGCAGCTCTAACACTTGTACCAATCCCGCCTGCCAAAAACAGAACAGTTCGAGGACGATAGCATTTTAACCTCTTTGGAACTGTATGTACATTTTGATAGAATACGTAAAGCATGAGCACACTAAAATGTGGCTAAACAGACGTCTATTGCACTCGCTTTATTCGATCCGTTTATTCCAAACAAAACAACTTTAATAGGACGACGCTAAGAAGGTTCCCACAGATGTAGTTGCATCATTCATGGCCGTTCGTTTGAAGCTTTGTAGAGCAGCATACTCCTCGTCGACATGCTCTTAGCTCTGTCGTTTGAGGCGATGTGCTGTGCTTCCCACTGAGACCGAAGCGCATCGAAGACTCGGTTGTAGCTTGTGGCGAGGTTCTTATCAATCGTTCTGCGGATCTGATCCTGAACGTCCTTGCGGTTGTACCACAACACCAGTGGCAGCGCTAGAGCGTAGAGATACATCAGATTCGTGCCTGGAAGGAGCTCCATAGAAAGATTTGTAGAACACAAAACGAAGGAACGAGGGGAGGGAGACATTTTCCAGAACCTCATAGTGCACCACAGACTTGTGAAATTCTTCAAAGCAGATGCGCTTCTTCTGCTCCATAAGAGTATAGGAACAAGGGAAGGAGGAAAACTTCAAATTACTATTTCAGGGAAGAATCGTTTTCGTGGTTACGATTATGCATACAGTGAGCATAATGATTGCAATGCTTAGCGCGAACAACAACACAAGTATACGATAACCGCTCGAGGCTTATTTTGTAAGCCAAAAACGGCTATTCCTAACATTTTGAAGAAAAATCAAAAAGCATTATTGCTCTAAAATTGTTGCTCAAAATATCGCTACTCATCTGCTTTGGGGAGGACAAATGAAAAATAAAATTTGGATCACCTTCAATTAGCGCGAAGTAGACCGGTTTAGAGAAAAGCTCGTTGTTGAGGATCACCAAACCGAGGGTGACCAGGTAGGTTGCGGTGAACACACTGTTGGTGTACACATAGGCCTTCATTGTCTGTATAGTCCTGCAAATAGTGAGTTTGTAGTGCTTTTTGATTAAAGAAAGGTAAAAATTATGGATCAGGTAAGGAAGCAAAATCTTAAGAATGTGCATTGTACTCCTTATCGCGACCAGTATGAATCGAAAACTGTACGAAAATTAGTTTTTTTCATGTGTTTGTTTGGTGAGAAATAATAAAATAATGTCAAAAATTGGTGTAAAATAATAAAATATTGTCGGATTCTAGAATCCCATCTCCGGCGCTTATGGGATTACAATCATAAAATTTTTCTAGAAGCACACTGAATCTTCCTGAAAGCGTGAAATAACATCTAACATAATGTTGAATATCGTCAGAAGGTGCTTGAGCTTCTATAGATATTAGCAGCGTTTCTTTTCATCACAAACTGCGAATCCACATTGTTTTCAGTTGAAAACAAGCGCTATACCGAAGAGAATAAACCAAGAATATTTGCGCATTGGTACATGGCGCCTCCAACAAATCTGCACCACCCCTTTGTCATTAAGAATTTATTGGGAAAATTTATATGTTCAATTTTATCGTTAGACAGGTCGTTAATGAGTGGCAAATGCCAATTCCTTGTGGAGAACTGAAGATCTAGTCACCGCTACAGAAAAAAGAACGTTGCAACTAGGCAACAACACATCCAAAACATTTATAGTGAGATAAGGACGAGAAAGGCTTAATGACGGTGAGCTGGGCCGAGCGATTTAGTCGGCGAATTGAGCCGCAAAAAAGCAACAGGAAAAAATCGTTCTCATTTTCACCACTGCAGTTGGACCATTCAGTGGAGTTGTGGCCTAGCATTGTAATTGGATGTTCTGCGACAATACAAGCTGTTATATGGAGCAGATTAAGGAAATATCTTCTAAAGTAAATTTCAAAGACGAGTTGACACCCAGGAAGGATGATGGTCACTGATCAAGCGGAATTCCTCGTTGGAGCTTGTCCGAACTCAATGAAACAATTACAACCGCGCAGAAAGCGTCAACTGGAAAGGCTCTGGTAGCAGCTTTAATTCCATTGAAAAGGTTGGTAGGGAGACATGATCAACTCCATTATTATTAGTACGGTGGTGCTCGACAGCACCTTCATACATATGTCGTCTCTCCAGAAGTGAGACCAATTAGCCGTACATACATAGTCTCCTAGATTTATCAAACTACAATTATTCCCTAAACATTACTGTCTAGCTATGCATATGCCTCCCAATTTCTTCCTGATGATGAAATTCGAGTATTGGACCAATGACGAATACGACGCCCGCAAATCCATGAAATGCAGCAGTCTTATGTCTTGCTCCAGAGGAGCTCTAGCCGCTATCAAGAACGCCATGCCAATCAGGGATGGGCGGAATTTCTGTTTTCTGTTTTCTGATTTTCTGGACATTTTGAGCAAATTTTTTCTGTTTTCTGTTTTCTGGGAAAATGGACAAAAAATTGGCCAGAAAACAGAAAAAAGCTGCGAACAAAATTATATCACGGAAATCCAATAAAAAGCATCCAAAACGTATTATAGAATCATGGGTTTCATTCCAAAATAATGTTTCTGGAGTACTTTAAACGGCAAGCATGTGGTGTTTTCAGAAGTGCTCGGGTATGCGCCATAAACTCATGAACTACGTCCCTTTGTTTGCTTGATTGCTTATGTAATCGCTGCTGACAAGGAGTTCCTTCATTGAACGTTTCTCTACTTTCATGATTCGACTTCGTATTCGTTTTGATACCAACATTAGTTTGAAGCGTCTGCGATTACTTACAACTTTATATATAGACTGTAAAACCAGTGTTCTGAGGGGCATTCAAATATGTATTACTAGCCTTTTGTCCTAGAGATACTGTGCATAGAATTATTCCCCACCTCCGGTATGAAAAGAGAAAATTGTTGGCCGGTCATCCCCAACGATCACTTTCTGCGGAGCCTTTGGCGAGCTGCTTTTCTAACTCTGAACCTTGCCAGTTTTGGCTGTCAAAAATTAGTAAGAGACAGAACTGCTTTTAGTTAACTTTGATTTCGCTGATGTAGTGATACGGTAGTGATACAAGAAATTTATCATGTACCACATGCATCATAGAAAATTATAAATAATAGTAAGATAATTTTCGACGAAGCTCGGAACTCCGGAGG
Source organism: Heligmosomoides polygyrus bakeri (assembly GCA_947359475.1). Taxonomy (NCBI): domain Eukaryota; kingdom Metazoa; phylum Nematoda; class Chromadorea; order Rhabditida; family Heligmosomidae; genus Heligmosomoides; species Heligmosomoides polygyrus. The sequence goes on from OX375868.1 coordinate 75,236,529, forward strand.
CCTTCTCTCAATTGTGTTACTCCGAACATCGTTCTCTCAGATTTACCGCGCGCGCCCTGATCGCGTGTTCATCCTGCTTTCGTATAGCCCAGGTCTCTGAGGCGTATGTTAGGGCAGGAAGAACAGTGAAGTCGAATAGGTGGGACCGGAGTCGGACGTTCTTCGTCTTCTTCGCGACTCCTTCTACGCTCTTGAAAGCTCCCCAAGTCACTCGTTTCCTCTTGCCCAGCTCTGGCGCTCTAGGAGGTTGGCCATGTTGACTTCGCGACCCAGATAGTGAAGCTGTAAGCTGGAGCCTTCGGAGATGTTCGTTCCGTTGAGCGAGAATGGCGCATCAGGAACTCGTCCGTTCCTCATAAACATCGTCCTCGTAAGATCCAGCTGCAGTCCATCGTTTCCACAAACACGATTGAAGTCGGCCAGCATTCGCTCCGCCTGGCTGATGCTCTTCATGTTGATGACGACGTCGTTGTAGAATGGGGAAAATTTGGTCGTGAATCCAAAGTACAGCTTTCGAATTCCTCTACTTTGCTGAGTAGGAACGCCCTGAGTGAGCAGGGCTTGGATGACCGCTGACCGCTCTCGACAGAGTCGAATGCCTTCTTTAGGTCAGTGAAGGCATTCAATAAGGCATTGAGGCAGCTTGTACTCTCGCAATTCTTCGATGAGCTTCATACAAGAAAAGGCATTCTCGAAGAACAAGACGAACTAGGAATATAGATTCTGACGCAGCCGGTAATACTCATCGAATTTCTACACACCTTTAGAGTTGTTGCGATGGTGTCTATAAACTCGAGCATTGGAGTTGAAACACGCGTACAGTGGTTAACGAGGCCTCATCATTTTCGGTACTCTGAAAGGCCAGTTTCTTAATAGTGGGACCATTAATCGGGGCCTTAGCTGTGAAACGGAGCTGATAAGTAATGTTGCATACTTTAAACATCGAGATTCCTAGGATCTATCAGTCAAGATTTACAAATTTAATATTTTGTATTGAACTTGGAGTGTTCTAGAAATTCTTATAAACGCTTGTAAGTTAAAGCGCTGGTCCACGACCACATTTATGTTGATACAAAAGCATTCGCTACTGGAAAATGGATCTTTGGGTTGAATAATTAGGTCGCATGATAATTTCGAAATTTTCTGATTTCTGTTTTCTGATTTTCTGTTTTCTGGCGTTTTTGGCTTTTCTGTTTTCTGGAAAATTTTTAAAAATTTCCGCCCATCCCTGATGCCGATCCTATAGATATTTTTTAAGCTGAGATTTTTTGCGGCGAAACCCGACAATAACTTTGCACCGCGTAATATTCTGCGTTGCCTCAGTTCTCCTCTAGGGTTGAAGCAACGATAACTAATAAACTGAACAAGGAGTCTCCGGCAACATTTTTTTGCTGCTTGGCAATAGCACTTTATTACTATGCCATACAGTTGGACAACAAGGAAGCGCAGTGTTTCTGTGGTGCAGTAGAATAGCTCGACTAAGGTTTTTTTTACGTCTGCTCTTCCAACCCTTTGTTTGAGCATCAATTTCGTACTCTGACAAGATCAACTAGCTTAGATCAGAAATAAGGCAGTCAAATGCGCCTGAAAACTAGACAGCTACGTTATTATTCCAGAAGAAAGTAGTTTCCAGACTGAAGCAGTCTCATCATTTCAGGCACCTTACACTTATGTGCAAGAGTGGATCCTTAATTACGTCGAAAGTGGCCAGTTATTCTTGCCTGATCTATTCTCAGTCATGCTGCCAAAACTAGATGGTATCCAGTACCAGGATGCATCCTTCGGTGGACAGAAGAAATTTTCTGCAACACAAGGCCTTCTAGTCTGACGGCCTGCTCAGACTTGATATTTTTCGTGGCCGGCTAACTGGGCTATCCAATTTTTAGAGTCACTTCAGAGCAATCGTTCGGGCTCGAAGTTTTACGCATTTCCTGATATTGAAATCAGTTACTTAAAATGAGGACTGGTAAAGATGGAGGAGGAACACAATAGATTTTCATCAGCGAAGACCCATTCAAATAACATTCACACTGTCAATCACGTAAATACCACGGCATATACACGGCGTATACCTTTTTACAGTACACGTACACGGCGTATACCTTTTTGACGCTTTCAAAATTTTTTCATGTTCTTTGCTTCTTTCTCAAGCGAGAGGATGAAGCGCACTTTAAAAAACATTTCGAAATAAAAAAATACAATACCATAACACAAGTCAGCTATACTTCTGCTTTCACAGATCATTTTTAAGACCCATCTATCAAATCATTCATGATTTTTCGTCAAAGCCGATCCAAAGATTTCTTGAAATTTTTTACTTCTTCAACTAAAAAACGTACCACAAGTTTTCTTCAATCTGGTATCTTCTGGATAAACTGCTGCTTGACGAGCTAGACAGCGAATTGCACTGAAAGAAGAATCCGTAGACAGTTTTGTAATAAAGTCTGATAACATTTGTTTGCGATCAAAACGCTGTACGCCATTACCGCCCAGTCAGAAGGAGGCACGGGTTCGAGTACCGACTGGCGCTAGAGTTTTGATTTGTTTTGACAAAACACTTCATAGAGCTTACAACCTCTATACCAACCACTTGAGACTTAAAGAAAATGAACTGAATCAGTTTTGTAGTAAGTGTAGTGTAGGCTCAGAGTTTTGAATGCAACTTCCCATCAACTTTCCTCTTCAGTTTTGAGCAAAAGACGAATGAACCTGGTTCACAAAATGTCTGAAGCGGTTTTAGCATATCTTATTCGTACGCGTTCATCCAGAATTAAAAATAAAGCATTTCGCTTTGTAAGCACTGCTTACACAAAAAGTGTTTTTGTCTTTTATATTCACATGCAGCAAATGAAATCGAGCGATTTTGAACTGCACATTTTGAACGAGTTAACTCATCATCACTCAGTTAACTTGAAATCATCTGGGTAGGTTTGCCGATGAATGCCATGGTGCTGCCTAAGGGGAGTCATTTTTTATGAACTTCACGGTGAATTTATCCAAATAGAAAACTAACCTTGTTCTTCCGGTTTGACACCTCAAAGACGACAACCGCAACAAATTGCATAACTAGCAGTACCACAAATGGATAGATAGTCCACATGATATTCGATGTTGAAGTTGTCTGACAGTAGTAGAGAGGAGTGCTGTCAATTTTCGTTTGTGAGTAGACAATTGTAAGCAATGAGCTGCTTATAAAAATCTGAAATTTCTTTCTCATATTTCAGCACAGCACCACTACATGTAGTTAGTTTATTTAAAGTTAAAGTTTCTGTATTCGATAAAGAGCAAGCAAACAGAAGTATCAATGCGCGTTCTATATTGATGTCGCTTCATGCACTTGAACAAGGTGCAGCAATGTTCACTTGATTGTTTACATGAAGTTTAGCATTCAAGGAATTATTTACGACTCCAGTCTCTTCCAGAGTTTGTTTTCTGCATTTAAAACCGTTTGAAAAATTTTCGGATATTCAGAGGTAGTGCTTTGAAATGATGCGCAATGTTGGGTAGTCATGTTAATTCTTTAGCGAACAAATTCTTTGACTGGAACAGCACTTAGAACCTTAGGCATATGTTATACTGCTGCAACACGTCGACGACGCTGTCGGCGACAGCGCTGAGCGGGTGCTACGCAGTGCGTAGCAACCCGAACTACATTGTAGCCGACGGCGTCGCCGACAGCGTCTGCGACAGCTTGTCGCAGTCGCTGTCGGCTAGTTAAGCCATTTGCTCATCCACCATCAGGCGCCAGATTTGAGCCGAAGTATAATGATCTGCATACCTATCAGTGTTCGTCCAAATCGTCGGTCAAATTTGATGCAAGTCATAGACAATTGTGCCGAAATTAATGAGTCCTTATCATCAATAAGAGCGCACGGAAGCCCATTAGAAGAAGACGCTATCTGTTGACGCAGCTTGAATCCGAGGTTCTGGGTTCGGGGGCCGTACAGGTCAACCAAATATTGCAACCGGAAGAAAAGACAGCGAAATGGTAGAAGACTCAAGTGAGAATGATGAAAGTCTGTCTTGCTGGTGGCCGCAATTCGTTTTGCAAGTCAAATAAAAATTTTATTTTTTAATTGCTTCTATGATTTCCGATAGGAGTAGAATGCATGGCACGAGAGGAATGATTGGTTTCGTTCTTCTTCCTCTTATCCCTTATCGTTACCAAGACTATAGGCTGTTTCATCTGAGTAGTTTGCTCATATGAAACAAAAATACTCAATGCTATATAAAACCATTGCAGAAAACATTAAGACAAGAAAACTGCAATCAAACTAAAGGCAGTGCAAAAGCAAATGCAAAAATTCCACGACCTTTAATCAGAAACATGAAGTGGAGAACATTCGCTATCAATAAAGTAAACGCCGCTAAACGCGTGTTGAGTGTGTGATGCTCTCTCGCCGTCCACTCAAAGTTCAAGCTCAAAGACTTTGGCTTTCTTGCTGTTCGAAGTAAGCTATAAAACTTTGGTGCATCATGAGCGTAGACATTTTTATACGCATTGATAACAAAAACGATGATAATGTGTTGATATTGGCGAAGAAGAAACAGGGAAAAAACAAAAATTGTACGTTCTGTTAAAGTCCTGGAATTTCTTCAAGACTGCTGCATACCTGAAGTCCAAGCAAGTAGTAGCCGACGTTTTTGAAGCCGGTTTCATACTGTCCAGCGTTTAAAGTAGCAATCAGACGTTCTACGGACACGAATAGCGCTGAGCAGTTACACGAGACTAGAGCTATGTTGTAAGGCAGGCGAAGGTAGAAACATCTGAAAGTGTCCAGCTGCAAAAATTATGCGATTGATCGCAATTACTTTTGGGCAATAGATGGGCTGGAAGCTTTCATTAAAAAAATATATTTTATGCCCGAAACATTACGACGTAAATTGGCTGTTCTAAAGAAAGTTATTTCATAAGTAATTTACTACGGTCTTCCCAACACATTCAGCTGCAAGCTAGAAACTTCCCAAAAGCAGAAAGGTCTTTTCTGATAATTACTACAGATATTTACTTTTCTGATATTTACTGCATTGAATAGGGAATCGGTTAATAAAAAACAGGATTTTCCATTTCAAGAAATTCACTAGAATCAAACAGTATGGACTCCAAAACAAAAGGTCAATAGAATAAAGAATTTCTTAACAAACTAGAATAGTCAACTTATATTATAGTGGTTCACACAAATTTTATAATGTATCACGTTTTGGGTAGTAAATATTCTTCTTCTTGTACCTGCTCCTTGCATACCATTCCACACACTAGTGCCAATCCTTAAAGACCTTTCCCTAGCGTGTGGATTTGTAGCGCAATTCGTAAAAGTCAGACTGTAACCGTCTAGGGGCGTGCTCCTACAGTCCACGTCAATGGTTAGTTCCCAAATGCGGTAGAAGGCCAAGTGCGTCATTGTCTTTTGACGCCGTTTTCCCATTTGAGAAACAGTTGACTATATCCGCGAGTCAAAAAGTCACAAATGAATACCTTCTAACACCTAGAACTCAAGATGTGATTTAAGAATGAGCCAAAATCACCGTAAGGGAAAAATAAAGAATATCTCTCGCAATCATGCTAGGCACTTACTGTATTTTCGTGTGGAGTATATCACATCCACTGATGAATGGTGTTAAATACATGATTATATCCGTGGTATGTAGGACAGACCTAAAAGAGTAGATAAAAAGTAAATCAGATTTATCCTGGCGTAAGGGCGGAGGCACCGCCAGAAAAGTGAAGCAAGCACTACAGTGTGGGCTGTCCCAGTTAAGAAATGGCAAAGTAAGATGCTCTCAAAGCGTGGTTTAACGTGGCTCTTTGGAAAGTAGCTCTCCTTCAATTTTTACACGGTTGTCCAACAGCCAAAGGAGGATAACTATGAGCTCTGTTAAGTGCACTTATTCTAAATGGTATCGATATGCATGTACCTGCCAGACAGATGCAGAATTAGTGAGACGATGTGAAAGCAGACGAGGAGTCTGGTGTTGAAGTGCATCAGCTTCATTTTCCATAGTCGCTGCAGCCAATACAGCAGCAGCGGAATAGAGAACATGCAGCAAACATCGCAGACGATCAGTGTCGAGAGCAGCACCGGCGAACTGGCCATTTCCTTCATAATCTCGCAATCGAGGGCAGAAAACGACATCTGAAACGCTATCTTCGCGTACCTTGTAAAGTACGCAGTTATAGACACGAAAGCAATGGAAACCATTGCTTCGAGATGAAGAAAAAATAGATGGCAGGAGAGTAAAGGGTTTTTTGTTGTTTCTAAGTATAATAATATATAATTACAAGCTGTGGCATATATTGAACGTGTAGGTACAGCGGAACATCGAATTGAAGCACACACAATGGCACATGAAGAGAATAAGGGATTGCAGCACCGAAACTCCAGGTGAAAAGCGTGGATCCCCGACGTTCATTCCTTGAACAATGCAAAGGACATTTTACAACACATAGAAAGACGCTCTTCCTTTCATCTCTTAGGACAGGACAAGAGTGAGTTGTAGCAATCGAGGTATAAGGGGAACTTAAAAATAACCTAGTAGAAAAATTCCTAATTTTGTCCCGTTGCTGTTCTTTTCAACTAAAGACCAAATTCGTAAAAAGCGAAAAAGTATGCACATACGAAAAAACTCAGAAATCATGTTTTGAAAAGGACTGCTTGATGCACTCGGTATGGGGAGTTCTTGCCTTTGCTATGGGGAGCAAGCATAAAATACAAGGCTATATGAGATTGAAAGGAAATTCTGTCGGTGTTGGCACCTTTGCAGAATATATGCACAACAAATTGACTTTGAGAATGTTCGACAAACTAATCTTTTGAGTGGCCCTAGACTTGTCCCTTAAAAGCGCTCTCCCGGAAAGTACAAAGCCACATGAGCTCACTCGAAATAAAGCTGCTACAGCTTGTCGTAATCACAATTCATAGATTATAACTTAGTCTTGTGTGGCTGAACCAAGGCAGATAGTCCAGTTTATGAGGGTATGTACAATTTGGGCGGTAGAGGCAAGTGGATTGTCAGAAGTTGCCAGTAAAGATCGAGGATGGAGGGAATCAGTCGGTTTTGCTGCGTTGAGGCTAGGAGGTAGCTAGGCCGCTCCACCATACATAGCGCTGTTGCTTAGTGTGTCGGTCGTCTTCGGAAACCTTTGAAGTTCCGTTTATTCGAGTTTGCTGTGTCGAGTCTTCATCCGCAGTTCCGGAAGTTTCCTGGTTTTTATTGTATCCCGTTAATTTATTTGTTAGTGCTAATATAATAGATAATAATTTAATAAATAATTGTAAACTTTATGTGATGGGGAAAACTCGCTAATTAGGGTCAGTGTAGCGACCTTGATCAATTCTACACGCACCCTCGCCTGCCTCGTCCTCACACTTATAGAGTAGGGTGTGTGGTGGAGCACTCGGAGGTGGCATCAGCAGCTGTGAGTAGCACTAATGGAATTTCACCTTTCAGGTTCCACACGCGCCAACCAAGACCTGCACCCCTCTTAGGTCGGTAATTTGGCATCGGATTATCTGGGAAGGAAATAGCACTGTTGCAGCGAACGATAAACAAAAGATATTCATTCTTGATGACAGCAAAACATCAGCCACTTAAGGCTTGAAGGAAATGAAATAAATCATTTCTATAGAGACCTCCAGCTTCGCTGCTGATATCAGCGGTCGGCTCATCCCGACATATGGGTGCAAATGGGTCCCATGAGGCGTGGATGAGGCGTTCGGTCAAACACCGCCGGCGGTGTAATGGCGTAGAGCATTCCGTCGCGAACAGCAGAAGGTGCAGGTTCGAGTCCCGCCTGGCTCTAGAGTTTTGATCGCAGCAAAACTTCGTGATGAGAGCTTCTAACCTCGACACCAACTACTTGATGCTTAAAAAATGAAAGTGAAAACGATATTTGTTAGGATAAAGACTCTAACGTTAGGCCAGACTCGAACCTCGGCAGAAATAAAACTGCACTGACTTGCCCTTCGGCTGACCAATGCGGTTCACTGTATAGACCAGATAGGAATTCAAGCTTGCATCGACTAAATTCCGCAATGGTATAATGTATGGAAGGCGAGTGGTCAGTAAGAGTGATCGTCGGTTGTCGCGTTCACACGATTCCAGGTCTTGGTTCACATTTCCCGTAGCGCCAACCAAGTGTCGACAGTTCTATCTCTCGGGGGTTGGTGAATCACCTGAGTTCTCTAGGGAGTATAAACAGACGTGTCCATCTGCTGGCCCATGTCATTTTTATAGGCCAAATACGCATTGCCTCCACGATATCTCGTAGAAATTGAATTCCTAAAGGTGTTGATTAATGCGGTCTTTTATCCATTATCCTTTTTCGTCGCATCCCGTGAGGGATTGATTACGCCACCCCGTATACAGGGTATCTTAAAAGATGTATACACCATTTGAAAGGTGATAGCTTTATTCACAGTAATGGTACTGAACAATATAAGGACTCATATGAAATCTTAAAAAATAGAATCTTTCTATAGCATTTGAGCGGTATGGAATGTGGCATGCTCTCGTCTTAAACCTTGCATTTTACACTGTACTGAATGTGTTTCGCTTGAATACGCTTTATAAATTCTTCACAAAGTGGAGGAATTGATTGATTTGTGCTTCCTTCAATGCTTAAAACATAAAAACATACTACAGCTTACAACACAATGCAGGATATCCTTAAAAATGCAGGTGAAAATGCTTTTTGAAAGGTACTAGCATTGCTACTCATAATGCTCTTCAAGATGTTTGAGACTCGTATGGAAGCTAAAACAGAAGGCAAATAGCAAAAACTTTGTGACGTGCGAATGATATAGATTGCGCCATGTCCCCGCCTGAAACCTTGCATTTTAGAATCGACTGATTGTGCATGAGCTGAATACCTGTTACAGACTTGTTACTACGTGGCCAGATTGACCTGCGCTGTGTTTCTCTTAACTCTTTCCGTCGTCCAATAGCTGCAGTTATGCTGAAGAGCCTCTCTATTTAGCTTTAATGTTGCCTCATCACTCCACAGAATCCGTCTTGGAAAATGGGGCTCCTGCTCACATTAAATTGTGCAATCAATGAACTGGCGCTTCACATATCTTTGTGACTGTCAAGTTCTGAAGGTTGAAAGAAGCCCAGCACAGGTTAATCTGACCAAGTAGTAACAAGATTGTAACAAGCATTCAGCCCATGCACCATCAATCCAGTCTGAAATGCAAGGTTTCACGGCGCAATCTTGACCATTTGCGCGACACAGAAATCTCGTTACCCTGTGCTTTTATATGGGTCTCAAAAGTTTTCAAAAGCTTCACTAGCAACAATGTTAGCACCTTTGAAACAGTACCAGTGTTTTTAGGATACCCTGCATTCTTCATAAGCTGAGAGTGTTTTAAGTTTTAAAACCTAAAAGAAGCACAAATCGATTGAAACAGCTTCCTTGTGAAGAAATTAGAACAAGCGTTCAGTCCATGCATAATCAATCGAGTGTAAAATGCAAAATTTCCGACGAGTGCATGGCGTAACCCCTACCGCTCATATCTCAGAAGATTTCTATTTTTCAGCTTTCATATGAGCTTTTAAAGTCTTTAGTATCCTCTCTGTGAGCACAGTTATCACCTTTCAAACAGTGTAGACATTTTTTTTTGAGACACCCTGTATATTATCTTCACTATGACTTGATAAGGTTACGCTTGCTGATTATATTCAGCTGGTAGCATCTGTTCGAATTGAGGTCGTCATCGTCATAACATCGACACGCCGTCTTAGTAACTGTGAAGTGAAGTAAATTTTAGAGTGCATCCTTTTCTTAATCGATGTTGGCCGGAAGTCTTCTGAAGTTGTTCGTTTGCATTTGTTGTCCATAGGCAACGTCTGTGCCTGTTACCTGCGTCACTTGGCTGCAATTACGTTACTTCATACTGGACTGTACACCTTGAAACTCAAAACAGAAGGGAACTCGAAATACAGCACGGTTGAGTGAGCAGCTGAGCGAAGCGATCTAATGAAGAAGAGGCCGGGCGTAGGATTTGAAGAGGGGTAATAACACGTGCTTCTAGATGCTTATCTCAGAATATAATATTAAGCTAACTGTGTAATGTGGTAGGATTTAACGCCGTAACTGCCGAAAAAGGTTGAAGAGCTGAAGAGCAAGCTAGTATGCTGCGATCTATTTTGGAGGCCGCTCCTCGGCTCTTGCTCGCTGTCCCGTAGACCTCACTAATGAGTTTACTCGACCTTGCTGAAAAGCCCTCAGCTGAATCCAACCACCCTTCAAGATAAAACGGCAGCTGAAATCCCGATGCGACTGCCTCTGTAGAGGTTTTCAATGGGTTACGAGAAATGCTAAAACACGAAACGCCAGTAGCGACAATTAGTCCCTCAGGCAGCTTCATATTTTCACCTGCCTCCTGCTTGTAAAAGGTGCAATATCGAGCTCACGTGTTTACCTAGTTGAGATCTAATTTAGCTACATATTCCGATATGTCGCAGACGAACGGAGTGTTCAACATTTGAGAAATTCACAAATCATTAACCATCCTACTAGTAGAGCGTCAAATGTTGAATAAAACCCAGGACAATGTAGTAGAAATAGTTGTGGTGGACGTTAAATATGAATTGTAGAAAGCGGCTGTCAATCAGTCCTCTGATGTAGCATGCATTTAACTTTTCCAACGTGTTAATGAGAAGGCTTTTCAAAGAGGTATTTCCCTGCAAAATTGCACTTCAAAATCTATTGAGGTGGTCCGCCAACGATAAGTTCAGAGCTTTTCCCTCATTAAACGCCTGCAATCGACTCATCGGCCCGAAGAGATTCTATGGATGATGCGTACAGGTGGCACATCGTGCGCCATTTTTCTTGACAGGAGCGACAACAATAATTGGTCAACTATTTGGCCGGCATGGGGAGAAAGAAGGCGACGGCCAATCAGCGCCCCGTCTGCCCTCGACCCTCTGAGGGTTCTGTGCAGCTGTGCACAGAACGTGGCCAGTAGGTAGTAAACGCCGACTATCTGCACGGCTGACGAAGACCGTTGCTGATTAACACCTGCATCCTCCCGCCCCTCCTCGACATGCGCTATGATACGGATAGCAATATAGCTCGTCCCCACCCCTTTCCTGACGCGCTTCTTTCACTTACCCATCGAACAGGCCCACGAGGGGACTGCATATAGGAGATGCAGTGATTGGCCGACGTCTTCTTATCACGTCCAATCGATCGCATAGTCGACCTGTATCAAACAAATTTCCAAGAAAAAATCGGGCTTAGAATACAGCAAAATCGGTGAATTGTTACGAATCGCCGATTCTATTCCTACACGCACTGGGAACTCATCACCTCTGGTAGGATCGTTTTGACTTCTCCATAAAATTTTACAAGTACACCTTTCTTATAAGAGTTTATCTGCAAGATATTATAACATAACAAATGCCCCATAAAAGTGGGCATAACATGATGGACAAGATAGCAGGGCAGTGGAGAAGAGTGTTGATTGAAGCGGGTCCACACGAGAAATAAAAAGGGCGTCTCCGCTTGACTACAAGGTAGGAGAACACTATGGCACCCAGGGTCTCCTATTGTATGTCCAATCTCTAGCGATTGTGCTTCCGGAATCGGCCAGGAAGCATCAAGCGGCTTAGCTAGGAAATAGGAGGGAATCGGACCAATAAAGAAAAACGCGTTTTCTTCCTTCTTCGGTCGCACTTCCTCATCTGACCTCTCATGCGACGCCCTCAAAATTCTCAAAGCACTGTAACATTTTTCACAGACGTCGCGTCACAAGTATCAGGGTTTTAAGAATGCCTTGACATCATTTTTTGAAAAATCCTCAAATCTCCATTATTGATCGGCACCCATAATCTAACATGTGGCACTCTATTTTCGAAGATTCAAGTGACAAGTATGAAGTGCCTCCTTTGCTGTTCCTGGGATTCGCGAGGAATGTCGTATCACGAGCTCCTCCCGCAAGAACACGCAGTCAATGGCAACATTTATGTAATCCAACCAGCTTCAGAATCTGGAGAACCTTTTTGTTGAGAAAAATGGCCTAGAGGTGCTTCTGTCCACTTCTTTCACCACAACGCCCCATATATTTAGTTAAACGGACCTGTGAATGTTTGGAGGAGCTTACCCATCCTATATCACTTATTTTCCCTTTGAAGCAAACGAGGAAAAAACACAAAAACTGAATTGAAAGGATAGTGAGCGGCTTCTTTGACTTCCGGTCTTCCTATTTTTAGGAAAAGGGAATCGCTGAACTTGCTACATACTAGGTGGAGCAATGTAGTGACTGACGAAGTTGATTAGATTGTTGAGTAAATTCCATTCCGCGGATCTCCCTCAATTGAAAGCCTTTGGGCTCTATTGTTAAGGGGGATCTCAGGTTGCTTGTCACAGGACCAGGTTGCGCTTCTACAGGATAGGGGAATGAAACGCGTACCAAATGCAACCGTGTACTGCCCAGAGACGCAATTGGGATGCAGGGGATGGACTCCTTGCTCCTGCTGTGTCGGGTCGACTCGTCCCTTGTGTGCGGGAGCGGCATGCTAATGCACCGTGTGCGTGAGTGTGTTTGCGCCTGGGCGGATTGTAACTGGTCGGCCCGACAAAGCTTGCCCTCGGTAAGCTTGGAGTACATGTATGGCGATTTGAGGCCGCTTGAAAAGTCGCGTCACGTCCCTTCTGGCAGTCTGGCCATCTGAGTTCTTCGCCCGCACGACAGAGCCCGACTAGCTATCCGTGTGTACTCCGGTCAAAAAGAACAGCACAAAAAGGCCTTATTGCCCTGACCCCGAAAGAGCCCACATTTCTGCAGCGATGGGAAGGACGAGTACGGAGAGGCTGCTAAAATCTCAGGGCCTAACCAGACTGCTCAAATTGAGAAGGACTAGGATGACGATCTGTACTTACAACGCCCGCACGCTCGCATCGGAAGCATCCATTGAGGAACTGATGATGCAAGGCAGGAAGATCAAGTACGACGTCATCGGACTGACCGAGACGAGAAGACACCAGTTCGTACACGCCGCCAGCAAGACCGCCTTGCTGTACAAGAGGGAAGACGTGCACGACATTGGTAACTATCCCCCGATCCGCCTGCTATCCGTAGTCTACAGCTGCTCACTCGAGTCATCCTGAGTAGAATCGGCCGAACGCTGGACGAAGGACAGTCATGCAAATCAGCAGGATTTCGGGGAGAATTCAGTACGATCGAGCACATACACACCATAACAAAGCTCATCGAAGTGTCGCGAGAGTACAAACTCCCGCTATGCCTTACGTTCATCGACCACGAACGAAATGTCTGTCCACACAGGGCATGCTCAGTCAGTACATCGGAGTACTTCGAGAGATGTACAATGGATTCGCGACTAAGATTTCACCATTCTACAACGCCGTCGTTATCAACGTGGGGTTTGGCAGGGAGATACCATATCCCCGAAGCTCTTCAGCGCCACCCTCGAAAACGTCATGTGCGAAGTAGAATGGAAAGACATGGGAGTAAAGGTCAACGGCCGGCAGCTGCACCATCTTCGCTTCGCTGATGACATCGTGCCCATAGAGCATTAGTCAGGCCTGCAATGCTGGCCGAGTTCGATGGTGTATGTGTGAACGTTGGACTGCAGCGAAATCTTACGAAGACGATGTTCATGAGCAACGGACGAGTTTTTTTTTTGTTCCATTCTCGCTCAACGGAACGAATATCTCCGAATGCTCCAGGTACGTGTATTTGTATCGCGAAGACAACATGGCCAACGACCTAGCGCGGGAGCTGTGTAGTAGAAACGAGCTGCTTGGGAAGATTCTCAAGTGCGTCGAAGAAGTCGCGAAGAAGACGAAGAACGTCCGACTCCGTGCCCGCCTATTAGACTACATTATTCTTCTTGCCCTACCACACACCTCAGAGACCTGGGCCATACGAATGCAGGAAAAGACACGAACAGCGTCGCGCGCAGTTTGAGAGAACGATGTTCGGAGTGACACAAACGAGAAAAAATTTCCAATGTTCCGAGCCTCGTTGACGTTCGAAGATCAGGGAAGCTGTCACATGGGACAAGCCGTCAAAAATTAGGTGGGCCGGGCAGTCAATGCGCTTCACAGACACCCGCTGGACGACAGCGGCCACCGACTGGGTGTTAAGAAAACACTAGGACGCCCACCGTTGGTCGGACTTCTTCGTGAAAGCCCTGAACGAACAGTATGACGCTCTTCGTGTCCCTCGGAAAAGAGGATCCATTTGGGCACTCTAGCCCGACGAATGGAGACGCTGCTGGCATCCTCTCGAGCAACTCGATGATCAACGGGACGACATGTGATACAGGTGCATTCCATTATATGCTGAATAAAAAATGACGAAGAAAAATCATGAAACCCCAAGACTTTGTAACAACCCTGATATAAGAGACAAGGAAACTAGTCATTTTTGAGAAGGAAGCGCGACGACAACGAAAATATCCTGCCAAATAACACTCCATTTAGTCGACTTTTCATTTTTATTCTGTAATAATCTAAGGCCAGTAAGAGCGCGCAGTTTGTTTGATCTATGGATGCTGCCTGGGCAAATTCTGGCACACTTATTGACTTTCGAACCAGGTCTTGAAGTAGAATAACTAAATCGAGTTTATTTTAAAAGCAGCAATAGACATCGTTTCGCTGGAGAAATCTTTGCAAAGAACAGTGCTGCTTCAGAAAATTTAAGTTCGCCAACGATAAGCCTTTAGTGGTCGCAGCTCTAATCGTATGATGCTCGCAAATTTTGAGGAATTCCTCGGGAACTTCTCCGACCTTAGGGAGCAGAAGGATTGTGCAAAAAATAAAAGCTGGAACTTGTGATTGAGAATTGTGCAGCGACGAGTGTCTAAGTGTAGTGTAGCCAGATGCGTATTAGATATGGTGAATGGGGAAGATAAGTTGGCCATTGCCAGACATCACGACACCGCCCATTATAAGATGGTAATTGGTAAGATGCATGCTCACCGAGTGCTATTTACCACTGGCCGACTTGAGAGGTAATTTTTACTCTGATTTTTACTCTGTCAGAGGCAGATATCACTCGCTGACCCCAGGAAGTGGTCTTTTCACATCCAATTCCGGCGTCGAATCCTAGGGCATTGCGCGGAGGAGAACAGTATGTATATTTAAACACATCTACTGCAAGTTTGTCAGTTCTTTATTCTGCATCGGCACTGGCCATTTCTTCAACCAGCTAAGCTTCCAGCACGGTATTGCTTTTAATTTCCGAAAGCATCAGAAGAACCTTGCTAGGATTGGGGTCTACTTTTCACCGCGCTGGCAACTAGCTTCTTTTTACTGAATGGCAGCTCGACTGTTATACTTGTGAGTGCAGCGCATTTGGTTCCATGCTTCCAGTGAAGACCCCAAATACTCATTAAAAAGGCTGAGAGAAGAACAGTGAACCCTGAGCCAAGGACCCATTCCTGTCGTGAGAGACACCATGGAGACAAATCTGCCAGCCGCTTCCGCCTAGCAATGGACTCCAGATGAGCGTTCACAGAACTGTGTTTGTGGGTGTTTCATTTCCGCCTACGGGGAGCATGAGTATCTTTCTCGCTATTGCAGAAGTATAGAGGAAGAAAAAGAAGAAGAAGTTCCAAGAAGTTGGAAGATTTTCCAGGAATTATCAATACTCTTTCGAGGCTTCACCCTAATTGGTCGGCGAGCAACTGCTCTCCGTTCTCGAAAACGATGAGCCAAGAATGGACTAGCATGTGCCTTGCGAAGATAGCTTCTGGAGTAGAAGCAATTTTTCAGTCGCAATAGAACGGAAGGCAAACAATCTGCCTCAAAATGTGATGACAGATTCAAAGCGGACGTTGCCCTGTGGAGACGTTGGAAAGCTTCTTTTGCCACCTACGTAGGTGCTACCTGCACGGCATCGGCAAATTGGCTGATTTGGATAATTGCGAGCACCTTTTGTTGAAAGAGTGATAGTCATTTTTGCCAACCCAGTTATTAAGATTTATTTTTCTATTAAATGGGTTTTACTTTCTACGATATCATTAACCGTTTCCGCACCATTCACAGACGGTGGAAACATCTTGTTTTAAAGCAAATTAGAAGGGTTCATACGTGAGTTGAGATTCAATTACAATTGAGGACCTGTGTACAGTAGGGACCTATATTTATTTATGATGCATGGCATTATTAAAAGATATGTAGAATCTTGAAACATCTTTATCAATACGGCCAGACAACAATTGAAAACCACACAGACATCAGTAAGTTTACGACGAGAAACTGAGGAGTGCAGCCTGTATTAGCTATTGCTATCTGCAGGACGAGGAACTCTCATATTTCTATTACTAGCTATGCTAAAAAATAATTTGCGAGTGAAGTTGCCTTGCACTTGCTCAAGAAGCCAATGTAGAAACATGTACTGTATAATGTAATAACAGATTGAGCATTTACTCATCTATCGTTCTTCATATCTAAGCATAATTCAAGATGCCGAAACGATGTATACTCTGTTTGAATGGTGAGAGAAAATAAATCGTATGTATGGCCTTTCGTCAAAACGACTATTAGTAGCGTTAATTTCGACATGAAGAGTGCAAGAGATAGAATAGCGTTAACCTGCCACTTACATCAGACACTGCAGAAACATTTGGCGGAGAAGAATCATCTTCAAGTTGCGCTCAGTGAAAATGTAGCCTAAGGACCGCGAGAAAGAGAGAACAAAGGCGGAGGACTTTGAGTAGCCACACTTAGGCTAGCCTCCTGTAAATGTGTGCGGAAGTAGTATTTGTAGGCGTATGTACTATAGTATCACAGTCTAATCACGCAAATGCTCCACCAGAGCGGAACAAAGGAACTCCAATGACCGCGATTAGCACTCGTGGGAGGCATGGTCTATTATGTAGGCTGTGTCATTCCGCATGAACTTTTCTTGGGAGCCTGAGAATCTGAGTCGTCATGTAGAAATGTTGAATTGAAGAACATTGAAGGTCAGTACAACGCCTTAGCTGTTGGCTTTCCTATTTATGGGAAAACCGCACGATTTGATCAACAGCCGCGGTAACTACTTAACTATAATAGGTTCCTTACACTCCCGACTTCCCATTAATAAAATCGAGTGGCCGTTTTTCGATTATTTGCGCGAGAACTCTTAGCACAAACGCAAGAAACTATAATTTTTCTTTCTGGGAGAAATGACAATTAAAATAAACAATTAAATATTTCTCCCATTCTTCGTGCGATGAGACGAGTTTTCGCATGATTTTACAGCTCTAAGGTGTTGATTCTTTATTATTTCAATCCAATGAAAAGGGGATGAAGGGAGCGAAGTGTTTTTGTTTCCGTGAACTAAGACAAGCTAACTCACAATTGGCCTCAGTGGGAGGCGTAGGAGGCTCAAAATAAATGAGCGTATTATGTCCGTGAGTCCACTTCGTGAATGCAAACATTTGAGCATCACCGTTCGCCAGAATTAACCGAGACCTGTACTTCTGAGTATTACCGAAACTGACTATGCTTTTTATTTAATGAAGATATATGCCTAAAGCCACTAGGCCTATGATTTAATGGGGATATATACAGAAACTCATTAGGCTTATTATATTTAATGAGGACATACTCTCAACATATACTCTCGACACTTATTTGCGCAATGCTCTGCCATCTAAGCGACACCCCGTATCAGTCGCCTTTCATCTTATAAATTGTTTTGCAAGAAGAGTAAAGCGAAATACTACGAAAATGAGCCATCCTTTAGTCTTCGATTAGGTTATTGCAGTACTACAGCAGCACTAAGCCCGTTGGGAGCAAGCAGATGACGATTTCGTGCATGCTATGTTAAGAAGAAAAACCTTTGCTAACTCAAAATTTGGGTTGTTTCGGGGGATTCCGTAATGGCAGATTGAACTTGTGCCTAGAAAAGAATTGGAGAATGCATACGAAATGACTTTACTTGCCTATACGATCTTGCATTAGGAACAAACAAGCGTGTTTGAGGTTAAGGTATACACATTGCAACAAAGGCAAAGTAGTCACTTGTTTGGAAGAATTTTTATTCAAAAACTACTATACATTTTCTTGAAAATAGAAAAAAGTGGAAAAATGACCACACTTTTCGATTGAGCATCGGATTTCGGCCCACGTGGCATCAACAAATGTGCAGTATTAAAGATTCTAGAAAGGGAGTGGACCAAATAAACATTCCGTGTGGAATATTCCAGAGTGGATCAAATAAACATTCCGTGTGGAAAATTCCGTAGTGGATCAAATAAACATTCCGTGTGGAATATTTATTTGGTTGATAGTGTATTGGATGTTTACCTGAAGCTGCGCAGTGAAAATTGGCAGCACATTTTTTTCTGTCGTGATTGTGACTGTTTATATTATTTCTAGAGTAGCCTGCTAAGAATATTCGCACAATCTATATTACACATACAACGCGGGGCATAGGATAATTGCATGGCACACTCTGTCTTTGTCACCCTACAGCAAATGCTGTACATGCCCCTCAGAATAAATCTAAAAGTACCGCTTAAGCTCAATGTTAACGATTTCTGTGCCCCTTCAAACGGCGTAACCATTTTTTCCTTGAAACATTCTGCAACGCAAAATGTGAACCCAAATTAACTTTAAACAATGATTGCTCGATGATAACTATTTTAGGACGTGTCTTTTTGGACATGATTTACAGCTAACTTGCTTTGCAAAATGTTTACTTTGCCTTGAGAAGTGGTTCAAGACTTGTTCAATTTGAGCAATCCCCATTTTAAAGTGAAACGGTATGCATGTGGAAAGGGTTTCTAAAAAATTGCTTCATTATGTGAGTCGGAACAACATTGTTACGTATGTAGCTGAAGCGAAAACCTATAGTTTTGAAGAGCAGAAATGTGAATACATTATGACGGCGTTATTGTGGGCTCCTGCAGTGTACACGCATAGATCAAAATGTCGCAATGCTTCCCGGGCTGCTAGTAATACGGTCATTTACCCGAGATCCTGCAGACGAAAGATGTGCGGTCTATTACGTCTTAGCATTACTGTTCAAAAATGCTATTTCACCTGATAATAGGTAAACGACGGATCAGTGGATGAGTTCATTTTTCACGCTGGGGAATTTTCGTTTCGTACCTAGAACGATGTCTGAAAGGCGAGGAGGAGGAGGCGCTTGATCGGGTAGGCGACGAGGTCTTGAACCACTTTTAGGCTTCTGAAGACAACTAAAAAGTCTAAACTTTAAACCGCTCAATAAACTTGATCCAGCTACAACTTTGTTCCACACAGTAGCATTAGCACACTCAATAGATAATTTTGTTCACCCAAAATTGCTGGTACTGACATGAAGATGGATTTAAAAAAGTGTTTTCACATTACTTTTCGAATAAAACCGAAGTTTTTGGGTTGGGCAGCCTCAAAATTGAAGCGTGTTAGGTCTAAAAGGGTAAAAGATGGTGTTCGCCAATTCTTTTTATGATGTGCCATGCAAACTGCTTCTACGAGGGGTGGGCGCTACTCCACACTAGCACGCGCCTAAGCAATCATACAAGAGGATTTCTTTTCAATTCTGCGACCACTAATATCCATGATTTTTGTTTTTGTTTTCTGGCATGTATCTCAGCCATTCTAACATGACATGACATTGTATTTTTGAGAGCACGTTGGAGCATACAGTGGAAATTTCGCCAATCGTCGTTTAATCCATGACTTTCTGATGTTTATTTATTTACTTTTTTTATACACTCGAAATGTAATAGTTCCTATAGCGTTATGTGCACATTTTTATAACGAGGTGCGGTGCGGTAACAGTAACAGCATTAGACGGTGAGGGTTGGATTGCTTGGATAGCGTAAATACAGGGTGTCTCAAAAAATGTATGCATTGTTCGAAAAGTGGTAACTTTGCTCAAAGTAAAGTTAATAAAGAAGTTAGAACCTTATATAAAAGCGCAAGAAAACAGAAATTTTCTGAAATATGAGTGATATTGATTACGCCATGTACTCGTTTGAAATTTTGCATTCTACACTCGATTGATTGTCTTTTGCTTGATTACTTGTTAAACTAACCTTCAACTTGATTGTCAGCGAATTTACACTATTCTTCAAAAAGAAAAATAAAAATACTAAGTTAGTTAGTTAGTGGCATTTCGAAACTCTTATGTAAGTCTGAATTTCTTCAGAAAGTGACCATGTAGATCAATTTGTCATTTTTCTAAAGTTTAAACTTTAAATACACACGAATGCTATCGAAAAGTGCAAAGTATCCTCAAAAAGTTCAGGTACTGTTTGGAAGGCTCTAACACTGCTGGTAGTGAAGCTTTTTCAGATGCTTGAAATTCTTATAAAAGCACAGGATAACGAAAACTCTGTAACGTGTTAATGGTCAAGATCACGCCATGTCTCCGCCTTTAACCTTGCATTTTAGACGCGATTGAATGTACTTTGCTGAATGCTTGTTACAATCTTGCTGCTACTTGGCATGATTAACCTGTGCTCTGCTTTAGAACTTGGCAAGTACGTGAAAAACACGTGACATGCGAGTATATTGATTGCACAGTTTAAATGTGAATAGATCCCAT